>PVLA01016898.1:0-19295 GCA_004027455.1 Hydrochoerus hydrochaeris
CAGCTTCTAAAAAATAAAGCGGATTCAGATTCACTCACAGACTGGTGTGCAGTGTTTTCTGTCTCTCAATCGCCGACTCCCTGACCACCTTTGGGAAACCCTAGCCCTGCCGCAGCTAGACTCCGGCACTCTCCTGTATGAATTCTTTTATGTATTTGGTAATCCCTGTATGTACTAAAGGCTTCCTCACATTGGTTACATACATATGGTTTCTCCCCAGTGTGAGTTCTTTCATGACTTTTACAATCACTGTATCTCATGAAAGTCTTCTCACAATGCTTACATACATATGGTGTTTCCCCAATGTGAGTTCTTTCATGAATTTTACAATTACTGTGTCTGGTGAAAGCTTTCCCACATTGGTTACATACATAGGGTTTCTCCCCAGAGTGAGTCCTTTCATGTCTTTTACAAACACTGCTTGTGCTGAAGGCTTTCATACATTGCATACATACATATAGTTTTTTCACACTGTGATTTTTTCTGCATTTCAACAATGAAATGTTATTACTAAATAATGCCACACACTGTTTACTAACATAGTGATTTTCTACAGTGTTAGCTATTTTATGTATCTGAATATCATGCTGAGAGTTAAAATCTTTTTCATACTGTATACATACATAGGCATTCTCTTCATTTTGATTTCTTTTCCCTACTTGAACATAGTTGGCTGTATTGAAGAATTTCACATCTTGCTCAAAGAAAAAGGACTTCTTGTCAGCGCTGCTTCCTTCAGGATGATCAGAGTAACATCTGAAATTTTGGTTATATTCATAGAGTTTCTCTCCAGGGGTTTGATTTGCGTGCTTGTGAAACCAATGGATATCAGTGCAGGTTTTCCCATTGTGAAAGCCTGGATACTCATGTGATTTGAGTCTAGTGTTAGCTATGATGGGAACTTCTAGCAATAATTTACCAATCAAGGGCTTTCTGCAAGCATACTGTTCACTTGGGTTTTTACTGACTGCTTTCACATTCATATTAATATCTGGAGTCCAAAATCTCAGTTCTTCAGGTGGATACCATAATTTATATTTCAAGCATTTCTTTACTTCTTTCCTTCTGGAAAAGAAAAATAAGAGAATACAATCAATCACATTTAATACTCTAATGATTTACCATAAGGAGATCCAGTTTTGTTGCCTCCTAAAATATCTGATCATAAACTTACTGTATAATCTGGATCATGGCTTAAAAAACAGCATTCACAAAAAGCATAATGTACATTTGTGAGTTTATAATTCACATCATTGCAATACCTAACACTTTCTTTTTGAGTAATTCATATGTATGTATACCATATACAAGCTACTTTTGATACCTTTTTCTCCAGGACTCAATTCACTCTGCTTTTCACTGAATCACTTAACATTCTCTAAACCATCTATTGCTCTATTTTCTACCATCTGTCCTTTATTTTACCCCCTAATTCATATTTTTTGACGTTCATACAAAATATAACATTAGGTGATATTTCTGTCTCAAATATTAAGCATAAGATTAAGATTACAGAATCCACCTATCTTTTATTAAGTGACATCATTTCACTGATATTCTATGGCTGAGTATTTTTCCATTAGGTAGACATATCAGATTTGATTCAGGGGTAGAGATGGATTCCAGAGTTTTAGCACTGAGTCACATCCCAGACTTTTTTTTTAAATTTAGAACAGTCTAATCAAACATTATTACCTAGGGTGAGCATGAATGTAAGTCTTTCCTATTACAAGTTCATACAATGTTAAGAATCAGAACATGTTAATGTCATGTTGAGGCTACTTAATTGCTTTACTGTATTGATTTGTAAATCAGCTTGTAGGGCATTTCGAGTTTAGGTATTGTATACTGTGCTGCTACAAAATGGGCATATATGGCCGGGTGTGGTCGCTCACGCCTGTAATCCCAGCACGTGGGAGGCTGAGGCAGGAGGACTGTTGCAAGTTCGAGACCAGCCTAGGCTACAAAAGCAAGCTCAAGGCCAGCCTGAACTCCATAGAGACCCTGTCTCAAAAAGACAAAAAAAAAAAAAAAGCATATATGTATTATCTTTATATAATTACTTAGCCTTGAGAGGAAGATACTGAGGAGTAGTTGGATAAACAGAGTTTGTATTTTTTTGTAGACATCATCATCTCAACATACAGTCCTAACCATCACTGACTCTCTATGTAGCCCAGGCTGACCAATAAATATATCATGGGAATTCTTCTGCAGCAATGTCTTAAGTGATGGAAAAGTAGGTATGAACCACTATTCCAAGCAAAATGGAATTTCTCTTTTCACCTTTTTCAACAATGTCTATGCACATTTCCATTAATATTAGGCTTTATGAGTTGCCTACTACAATTATGGGGCAGTGTATCCTAATATTTGGATGAGTGGACTGAATGATTTGGAGGACTTTCTACAAAGAGCTATTTATCAAAATCATGTCATTTATTTCCTTTTTCAATACTTGCATTAGATGAACAATTAGGCAAATATTTAATTTATTTACTATTTTTAAAAACAGAACATTTCTTACATAATTCATTTCACATGAAACTGGTCTTTTCAACATAATCACACACGCGTAAATATAAATCCTGAACAGAAATATTAGTCTAAAACAAAGTATGTTTTATATAAAGCTGTGTTCAATATTTCAGTGCAGTTTCATACAATATTTTATAATATTTGAGCATGGAAAATAAATTGATTCTTATATAGTAGGTACTGTCACTTGTAGCATAATGTCAAGACTCCCTAAATTTCAGATATTGGAATATTTCAAGTATTCAATCTTCAGAGAACAGACACTCAATATATATGCATCTATGGAGAAATTTCATGCAATTGAAAAAATTTAAAGATGGTCTCTCATGTACAGTATGCTTGGTTTTACTATTTCTGCTCACACCCTGACTCTTCAGGAACATTGGTATTTTCAGAGAAAAATTACCTTGTATTTCTCCTGTATTCTTTGTATTCATGTTCAACTTGCTGCTCATCCCAATTTTTTCCTAAAATGTACAAATAGAAATATAATGATGATATTACATAAAAATTAATAAATTCCAGTAAGATTGATGGTATAATCAATCAATCAAGCATAATTTTAAAATGCATTAAAATCTCTACATATTGCAATTAAGGAAAATGCACTGATGTGAATATCCTATTGTCTCCAATACCATAGAGAAAACTATACTTTACTTACCTACAGCAGCCACGTTCCTAAAGTTTTCCCACATCACATCTCTGTAAAGTTCCTTTTGGGAGGGATCCAGCAAAGCCCACTCCTCCACAGTGAAGTTCACATCCACATCCGCAAAGTTCACTGTGTCCTAGATCATCAGACATATATATTGAGGAGGAAGACTGAAATTCAGGACAGCATAAAACACTAACTCCTAAAAATCTGAAATGAGGACCTGACAGCTCAGCCCACATGGGGTAGCACATGCAGCTCCAGCCCAGGTGGGAAATACATAAGGCCCAGGTAGAGAAATACATGCTTGCCCAACTGTTAGGAGCAGTTTAAGGTAGAATTTGGCCATACCTGTGGGGGTGAGATAAACCAGATCAAAGAACAAAGACCATGTTGGGTGAGCAGCAAAAACAAGTAACTCCAGGCCCCAAAACATCAAGCCCTTAGGTTGCCATACATGCAGACTACTAGGCATCAGGGTGTCATGTGACAATAAATTGCTAAATGTATATAATAAACACAATGATTTTGGTAGTTAGTTCTTTTCCTCTCATCAGGAAAGAGCCATCCACCTGCCCTCAGCTTACATCTTTTCCTTATTTTCTGGTCCTCCCCCGCCTACACCCCGGGAACATCAAGGGCCATACAGGACACGGCACCCAGCCTGGGTGGGAACTCCAGTGACAAATCAAGGCCTACAAAAAGGCATTGATGAATGGCAGGTGGAGCCAGTGACATGTAAAATTTGTAGCAGTAATGAGAATATGAGCCAGAATTTGCTAAGTTATGTAAATGAGTGTTATGGTTCAGCAGACATACCCATGGAATAGAAGTGGGCAGGTGGGGCTGCTATTTGTTATTTAAAGGCTTAGGGAAAACTCCAACAGCAGAAGACTAGTCTGAGTCCACATTCAGAGGCCAAGATCAACATCATATCCAGCACAAATCCCAAAGCAAACGTGACTGGAGTACAATGCATTTCTGCAACCTGACTTAGACCTATCACATAAAGGAATTCACTAGAGGAAATTTACTGCTTTAATTTTTCTCTGTTGTTTGATTGGTTTTTTTCTTCTTCCATTTAATTGTTGGTTGTTTTGTTTTGTTTTCTGTGCCTTTGTTGTGCTTTTTTTTGCTGAGCATTTTTTTATGTTTTCCACTTTTTCTCTCCTTTTTTTCCTTTCATGACTTAGACTTCTTACCTTTCTTTATCTTCCACTCATCTTCTTTCTCTCCTCTGATATATTGCTTGATTTTGTGATACTTTTCATGTCAGTAAACACTGATTCTTCTCTTTCAAGTTCACTTCAATATTCCCTTTTTTTTCATTTCCAGGTTTTTTCTCCTGTTCTCTCCAGTTTCCCCAAACTTCAATGTTTTTGCCCTTCAGACTTGCTCTCTCTGTATCTGGCCTCATTCATCTCTCTGGCATGTCCTTGTCCTTCTGAGTCCTGCTGAGTAAGATGGTAAAAATCTTTCCACTAAGAGGAAAGTCTGCATCCAAGTTCCTGGTATATGTTGGGTTATGCTATATAACTGTAGAAATTGCTCCTACTGTTAAATTCATCAGGTTAGTAGGTATGACAGTAGCCATGCTTTGTTTGAGACTATTGTAACTGATAACTACAATTTTATCCAGTATGCTATACTTGTTATGATCAGTTTCATTCCCTTGTAAAACAACATTGTGATTGTACGGTGTAATGAGCATCACCATAGTCCAGTAGCAAAGGAATGGATGCTGAGCCAAATGCATAGCAACTTCTTATCGTTAATGCAGTCAAGGAAACTGAAAATGCAATTAGAAACTTGCCAACAATGACAAGCACAGGTTTTGATGGACTCACAGTTCAATTTAGCAAGAAATTTAGAGAAAAATTAATGCCACTTCTGCTGATACTGTTGAAGAAAATTGGAGAGGAAGTAGTACTTCCAAATTCATTCCTGGAAGGAAGTATTACCCTGATACGAAAACCAGAGAAGGACCCAAGCAAAGAAAAAAATTACAGGCCAATATCCCTACTGAACATAGAAACAAAAATCCTCAATAAGATACTATGAAACAGGATGCAGCACATCATCAACAAGATAATACACCATGGGGCTGGAGATTTAGCTCAGTGGCTTAAGTGCTTGCCTGGTAAGCTCAAGGTCGTGAGTTCAATCTCCAGTACCAAAAAAAAAAAAAAAAGATTATACACCATGATGAACTAGGCATTATCCCAGGGTTGCAGGGATGGTTCAACAAACACAAATCAATAAATGTAATACATGACATTAATATAACCAAAGACAAAAATCACAAGATAATCTCATCAGATTCAGAAAAAAAATTTGATAAAATCCAAAACCCATTTGTGATAAAAATACTATAGAAAGTTGGAATAGGTGGTCTTTATCTCAATCTGATAAAAGCCATCTATGACAAATGAACAGGTAATGTCATCATATATGGACACAAACTGAAAGCTTACACTTTAAAATTAGGAACAAGACAAGAATGTTCATAGTCACCACTCCTGTTTAATGCAGTTTTGGAGACATTAACCAGAACAATTAGACAAGAGACAAAAATAAAAGAAATGTGAATAGGAAAGGAAGAATAAACATATCAGTATTTGTGTGTGACATGATACTCTATATATGAGAAACCAAACACTCCACCAAAATATTTATAGATTTAATAACCAAATTCAGTGGTGTAGCTGGATAAAAAGTCAACAGTGAAAAATCAATAGTTTTCCTATTCAGAATCAATATACTCACTATGAGAGAAATTAGGGAAACCACATCCTTCACAATGACACTCCCAAAAAATTAAACAGTTGGGAATCAATCTAAGAAAGGCATTAAGTGTGCTATAAATTCAAAATTATAATACTCTGAAAAAGAAGAATGAAGAGGATATCAGAAGGTAGAAAGATATGCCTTGCTCATGGCAATTACGAACCCAGAGAGTGAAAATGGCCACTGTCCCCAAAGTGTTATTACAGATTTAATGGCATTCTAATTAAACATCATTAGCATGCACCAAAGAACTTGAGAGAACATTCCAAAATTTCATTTAGGAATAGGTGAGATCAACAATAATGAAAGCAATTCTGGGCAACCAAGACAAGGTAGGGGGCATCAACTACTTATTTGAAATTCTACTAAAAAGCTACTGTGACAAAATCAGCATGGCATCAGAAAAAAAGAACAAACATGTGGAACATTGGAACAGATTAGAAGATTCAGACACAATTCCAAACACAGTCAGCAACCCTATCCTTGACAAAGGAGCTATACATGTTCAGTGGAAGAAATATAGCCTCTCTAATAAATGGTGATGGGGAAACTAGCTTTCCACATGCCAAAGTTTACAATTGGATGTATGTCTATCACTGTACTCCAAATTAAAGTCAAAATGGATCAAATATTAAATATTAAAACAAAACTACCAAATCTACTGGAAAATAAATTAGCTAAAAATATTGAAGACTAATTCTAAACCACACACTTTATGGAGAAAACCCAGATTGCACAGGAAACACCACATAGAATCAACAACTCTGTTGCCATTTTATCAAAAAGTTTTAACACAATACGGGAAAACACCCAAAGAATGACATGACAACTTAGCTAGCTGTGGCAAAAAAATTTAGCCAACTATTCCTCAGACAAAGGACTTATATCTAGAACATAGAAACAATAGAATAACATCAGACTATGCCCAAATTCAATGACCCAATAAAAATATTGGCATCTGAAATGAATATGCACTTTTCAGATGAAGAAATACAAATGCAAATACATATATGACAAATTTTTCAACATCATTGGTCCTTCGAGATACAAAATAAAACAAAATTGAGATTCTATCTTAAGAAAGAATGGTTATCATCATGAAATCAACCAATAACAATTGCTGGAATGACAGTGGGGAGAAAGAAACTCTTCACTAATGGTGAAGTGTAGACTGGTTTACCCACTGTGGAAATCAGTATAGAAATTCCTCAGAAAGTAGTATTAGAGGTCCCTTTTTTTGGGGGGGGGGTACTGACCTTGCGCTTGCCAGGCAGGCACTTAGGCTGCTGAGCTAAATCTCTGGCCCTTAGAGGTCCCATTCTACCTAGCTATTCCCCTTGTGAACATCTTCCAAGAAGAAATAAAATCATTATGCCACAGTTGTAGAAATGTATCCATGGTTATAGCAGAACAATTTGTAATATCTAAAACTCGAAAATAACCCAAATGCCCATCAACAGAAAAATGGATAAAAAATATGTGGTCCTTTTATGTAATGGAATACTACTCAAACTTAAAGGAGGGTAAACTTCAGCAACTTGAGGTCAAATTCATAAGTAAAATAAATCAGAGTGATAAATGTAAACACCATATGGTCTCCCTGGTGTTAAGAAACTGAAAGAGGAAATAAGGTTCAAAATATACAGAAGATAATATGAAATGGGAAGGAATTGTACAAAAGGAAAGTAGAACAAAGGTGGGGAACACAGAAAAGGTAGGAAAAGAGAAGAAAAAAATAAACATCTTAGTTATACTACAAGTTTCTCTTAGTTTAATGAAAAGAAAGGTTTGTGATAATATTTGGAAAATTTCTTATTCACATATCTTGTGCCCTGAGTGACTACTTTCAAGATAACAACATACAACTTATTAACTAGTGTTATTCTACTATGATTTTGATTTCAAACTTTGTTTCATTTTTAACATAAACTTTAAAAAAAAATCTGAAATGAGGCTGTGTCTTTTAAATGTATGGTTCATGTTTTAGTCATCAAACAATTATTCTCCATCCATATGTACAGCTTACACAGGAACTCAGATGCTGTACTGGCATTCACTGTTGAAGCAATATCAGAAATGGATCACTGGTTGTTTTGTTCATTATTCTTAATTTTATTTGTACACTTTGTCTACAGCACAATTTACAGAGTAAGCCTGCAATACAGCGTGGCTTAGAGAGTGAACTGCAAAACTTAATAAATTGTGATAGATTTGTATCTGAGGAATTTCTCTGGAAGATCACAGAAAATATCACTACCCATCATGCAAAGTGTAGGTTAGAAACTCAAAGAGAAGACAGATGTTCAAGGTGATTAAAGAATATGTATCTTATCAATGTGTGCAAAATCCTCTATTAACCTTGAAAGCAGTGGCTTTTCTGTTCATGCTGGTGATGATACGACATGGGGACATACAAAAGAATATTATTCACAAAATTGTGGATTTGGATAATTACAGGAACTCTCAACCTTACATAGGGTATTTTGAGAGAGTGAAGTAAAGAACCTGGCCTTAGAGGTATTTGAGAATGCACCCTGGGAATGCACCCTGAGAATTCTCTCACATAGGCAGAGTACTAGAGTGTCAAAATATCTGTCTGATCCAATATTTTAATCACTTATGGTTTTGATAATATGATCTTCAAGTGGGACAAAAATGGAATGAGCATTGTGGGTTAAATAATATAACTAGAAATCAAACAAGGACCCCACACATTTCACTTTCCAGTTCAAAGAATGAGCATAAAAAAGATTTTTGTTTCAATAACCAATGTAGAAGCAACTTAAAATCCAAAACCCTTCAGAGGTAGGACAATTAAGTCCAGGTTGGTCTATGCTAACTAAGTGAGTTCAAGACCAGCCTGCACTACATAGCAAGAACCTATCTGAAAAATACAACAACAACCAGAAAAAAAAAATCTGAAACACTGGAGGTCTAAACTGGAGAACAAGGAGGAAGAATGATAGCAGCATAAATTACTCTGATGAATCTCAGCAACACAAGAAGGTAGATGATATTTAGCATCCTGATGAAGAATAAGAGAAATTAAAAAAGCTAAAAATCATGAGGGCAGGGTTTAAATATTCTAAAATTTGGTGCATTTTGTGTTCACACCAACGCTAGATCATAACAGTAGTAACCACAGAAAAATGACTTCAATCTTCTGAGAGAGGGTTGAGGAACTGTTATGGTTTGTGTCTAGATGCCCTCCCCAAATCTTATGCTGTCATGGAGGCAGCTCAATCTAGTGTTTGTGATTGCTTTGCTATCTAGTGCTGGGATTGGCAATGTGAGTACTGCATCTATCCAGGGACAGGGCCAACATACAATGTAAGGGCAGGAAGAAGGTGTGTTTGTCCTTTTTCCTGCCCTTTAGCTCTTGTTGCTTGGGGCTAACATGAATGGCTGACCCTCAGCCATGCCATCCTTTCTTGGAGCCAACTGAGTATGGATTGAAACTTCCAAAACTGTAAGAAATAAACTTTTCCTTTCTTCATGATGGGCGTCAGGTATTTTGTCTCAACAATGAGAGAAAAGTAATCAAGGCAGGAACACAAAAGCATTCTGAAAATTCTGGTGTTCAAAGTAGTATTTCCTCAAAGCCTAAACAACTCAGATATTTCCACACCCAGATTCTATACAGGAAGTGAAGTACCTCACTTCAAACACACAATTGAAACTCCCTCTATACTAAAAAAAACAGAGGATGTGATTTTAACCTTTATCCCCATAGACTAATCAAATGTTTACTATAACCAACAAATAACAATGACAACAATTCCAAAACTTCAAAGAATACAGAGAAAGGAGAAAGTATGGGTAAAAACTGAAAAAAAAAATCAATAAAAGAAAGAGTATTTGAAAAATATCAGTGAATTATCAATATGAAGTCAGCTGAACAATTGTTCAAATTATATAAAAAGGCACTGAGACAACCAAAGAGAAAAAAACCAAAGGACTACATAAAAAGGCTGTTTGCATAAAATGGTAACAGTAGAGACATAGGCATTATTGAAAAGAGAAGTTACACAAGGGCAGAAATAGCTGAAAAACATGTATTAGTAGTATAGATTGCATATGTATTTACAAAAAAAAAAAAGAAAAAGAAAAACCTTGAATGGATAATATCAACAGTTTACTGAAAGTAATTAGGGAAACCACATCTTTCACATTAACATAAATCAAATAGCTGGATATACATCTGACAAAGGAAATGGTAGAGCTGTGCATTGAAAAATATAGTACTCTGAAAGAGGTGCTCCAAGAGGATATTTGAAAATGTGTAGATGTCTGATTTTGCATAGACAAAAATTGTGTAGTGAAAATGGGCATAATTCCAAAACTGCTATGCAGATTTAACACAATCCAAATCAATGTAACAATTACATACCACACAGAATTAGAGAAAACAATTCTAAAATTCATATGCCAAAACTGGAAGAAAGTTTGAACACCAAAATCAATCCTGGATAAAAATGGGAAGGCAGAAGGTATAACAATCTGTGATTTGAAGTCATACTACAAAGCTATGATGATAAAAACAGCATAGTAGTGAACAAAAACCAAAACTAAAATCAAAGTTAAAAAATAAACAAACAAAAAACCCCAAAACAAAACAGATCTGAGGTTCAATGGAACAGATTGGAAAATGTAAAAACAACTCTTAGGATGTTATCTTCTCTTTCACAAAGTTGCCAAAGTATTGGAAAAATTGGCTTTGTGCATGTTGAAACCTAAACCAAGACTTCACCATGCAACAAACTGAAATCAAAATGCATCACAGATCTAAATATTAAAGCTGAAACACTTAATCAATTAGAATATGCAATAAGTAAAACTCTAAAACACTAAGTGTAGGTGAAGACTTTATGAATAAAAATTGGGTCGCCCAAGAAATATTATAAAGAATAAACAACTGGAAGCACAGCAAATTAAAAAGCTTTTGCACGCAAAACAAACCACCAAAGAAGTAAAGAGGCAACCCAAAGACCGGGGGAAAATTTTTATCTGCTTCTCCTCAGACACAGGAATTCAACCTAGAATATACAAAGAAGTAAGAAAAATTAAACTCATCCCCCCCAAATTTAAAAACCTACTCCAAACATGGCCACATGAAATGAGTGGACATTTCTCAGATGAAGAAGTACAAAGAGCAAATAAATACATTTTAAAATACTCAACATCCCTGGTCAGTTGAGAGATGCATATTAAAATGATGAGATTTCATCTCACTCCATAAATAATGATTATTATCAAGAAATTAACCAATAACAAATGCTGGTGGGGACATACAAACACTTCTCTATTGCAGTGGCAGTGTAAACTGGTACTACCACTATGGAAATCAGTAGGAGATTCCTCAAAAAACGAAAACTAGAAATTTCATTAGACACTTGTATGTAACTTCCTGAACGAGTTCAAAGCATCATAGCACAAGTGATATATGAACACTCATGTTTATTCCAGCACAATATATAAGAGTTAAATCTTTGAAACAGCCCAGATGCTCAGCAACAGTGGAAAGAGGATTGAGTATATTATTTCAGAACATTTGTGAAATGTATTTTCTGAAAATTGATTATTGAGAAAATAAAGAAATTTTACAACAGATGACCTGAGTTTTTTTCCTAGTGAAGCATACCAGTTTTTAAAGTATCATTTTTTTAATACTACATGACTTGAGAAATATAAGAAATTCTGCCTAGCTCTAGGTAAATTTTACAATGTAAAATGTCTTGAAACTCTGGGAAAAAGCTTTCAAACTGACTAAGATGTATAAGGAATGAAGACATTCTGGGAATATAGCTCAGTCAGAGGATATAGCTCAGTGGCACAGTGCCTGCCTGGCAGGTGCAAAGTTGTGTTTGATTCCTGGTACCAAATCACCTTTTAAAATTTCAAACTCCTTTTAACTAGGCAAGCAATCTGCTTTGAGATGTACATTTTTCACCTTGCTCCAAGCAAGAATCCTACTTCAGGCAGGCAAATATGAGATTAAGTATTTCTTAGGAGTATAAGTAGAAAAAGTATGCCAATAGTATTACTTCTGAATGTATGTATAGTATGTGTAGATATTTTAGTTTGCATATCATTCACATGGTACCAGATTAAAAACTCAGAGCACTAACTAACTAAAAAAGTCTTAATGAGGACTGGGGATTTAGCTCAGCAGCATAAGTGCCTGCCTTGCAAGCGCAAGGTTGTGAGTTCGATCCCTGGTACCAAAAAAAAAAAAAGTATCAGTGCACCTATGTTTTTGTTTACAAGACTTAAAAATGTGCTAAAAGATATGACACAAGTGTCCCCAGCTCTTAACCATATACATTGTTGGTACTATTCAATCAGAATTATATTTTCAGTGTTTGAATTTGAGAAAAATTTGTTTCATAAAGTCTATAAAAAGATTAACACAAAAAGGATATAACTAAATGTTTTGAGTTTGTTAAGATCTTAAAGACTCTTGAGAATCAGAGTCAGACATTGAGATATAGTGACATACAGAACAAATCACTGGCTGGGCATTCTTTTTATTTTTTCATTCTTTTTATTTTAAAATTTACATTGTTACATCTGTAATTCTAGTATACACAACTATGGTAGTTAAAAATATTGCTGGGAATGATGGTGCAAGCTTGTAATTCTAGCACTTGGGAGGCTGAGACAGTACAGTCGCAGCAAATTTGAGCCCAACCTAGGCTACTGTAAGTACAAGGCCTGCTTGAAGCACATAGTGAAAAACACATTGCAGCTGTGGCAAGAGATGCATTTGTTGCCTGTTAGGTCTCATTTAGGATAAAGGAAATAACTACAGTCACATACTTTCAGGAGGAATGAACAGCAAGGATTAATATTCTAAATAGACATCAATCACCTTCTATGAGGGACCACAGCCTCCCTGGCCCATCCCTTCCTGGAAAACTTCTAGTTCATTCCATGGACACTTGTTACATGACTTGCTTCTTCATTTGATCAATATTACTGAAGTGACTGTACTTGTTTTCTTATCACTTGAACATAGTTTTGTCCCACCACATAACCACTTCATGATTTTACATCCACCTCATAATTGTGCCCTGTATTGCTTCTTCCAAGAAGTAGGGTCCTCGACAAACCACCATTCAGGTCCTCTTTTGTCTCTGACAAAAGCTATCTTTTCTTCCATAAATATTTCCTTCTCTTAAACTTCACTGATGCTTTGAATTCTTTCATTGATTATGGGAACACAAACTTGGTGCATTGGATAGCTGACAAGTTAGGAGGTAAACTATTGCCTTTATATTATTTGGATTATTTTGAAGTTCTTATATCATCCCTATAAAACCAGCTCTTGAAGTCTGTGCCAGGAGGACTGAAGTGAGACAGAAGCCAGCTTGGATTACCTAGCAAGACACTGTCTAAAACAAAGTTACAATTGGCCAAATTCTAAAAAAAAGTTACTTTGCAGCAGTTAGTTAGTTTAAAGGCTGCTTGTAATATTAGTAGGACTGTTCCTAAGAGGCACTACTTTACAAACATTGGTTACAAGTTATGGTGTATAAAAAATGGCTTTTAAATCCTTGATGAAACAGATGCAAATAATCTATATAATGAATTACAGGCATATTCACAGCCACATCTGCCTGTTTCCTATCCCTGAAATGTCACTATATCATGTGTGCATCAGTTTCCAGATTGGTTTGTTCCAAAACTGATGTAGGACTGCTTTCTTAAACAGTGATTTATCAAGATTGGCAGCTCCAACTTAGTTATTCTACTCAATAGGCATTGAGTTGGATAACAGACATCCCCAGTGGCTTATCAGAATAGAGAATCAGAAGCAGTTAAGAAGTGTCTGCTTACTAGACGTTATCTAATATAAGTTCACATGAGAGGTTTCTACTTAAGACTATGGGAAGGAACGGACCATTGTGTTTCATGCTTAACTTGTGTCTGATTAAACATACAGCCAGGCTATAATTTTTCCTAATTTCCTGAAATAGTTGGGCACAAGTTTACATAAGTAGTAACTTCCACAACTGTAGAATGATGAAGGTGGGAAGAACCAATATGAGGTGGCTATTTCTTCCTGTAGTTTTTGGAAATTTCTAAATCTTTTGAGTTTTAAAAATTTTAATCCCCATGACTAACACAGTTCCTTTACAGTCTTATAAGTAAATTCATTCATGGGCATCTCTTTTATCCAGGATGTCTTACTTTTGGTGAGAGTGGAAGCAGCCCACACCATCCAGGACTCTAAGGAAAAAGGACTGAGATGTGAAGTACAGAACAGGTGAAACTCTGACAGTGATTCTTCAGAAATGAATTTCTCTCCAAAGCCAGGCACTATTGAGCCAAATAAATGGTGGTCTTCCTGCCTGTAGCTTGCAAGCAAGCTCCCTGTTCTCCTCTCTGACTAAAGTCAGAGAACAGTATCTTCTCAATTGCCACCCTTCTTTTTTGATAAACTCACTTTTCTCTATGCATTCCTTTGATAGTGGAATGTCATTTGCTTATCAATTATTTAGTTCTAACATCTTGTTCTGGGATTTCTGAGTGGGGGTCATTCTTTGAGATTAAGCTTAAAATAACTTTCTTCCCTGTCTAAGACTAGATATGCAAATTTCCATTCAAAGCTAAATAAAAATGAATAATTTATCTATTTCTTACAGTGACTTAAAAATATGGTTACATAAAATTCATGGGAGCCTATGTAAATTTTCAAATTTAAAAACCCCACAAAACTTGTCAGACTTTTTATACAGCCTTCAGATATAGTGCACATTCATTCAATTTTAAGGCATTGAGTATAGCATTTAAAAATTTTTTATAATCTGGAAAACATTGTTGTATGTCAACTTCTTTTTGTTAAATGTTTTACATTTTGTGGACAATAGGGGTATATGTTAAATATTTAATTAGAGTTATGTAAGGGTTGAGGATATAGCTCAGCAGCATAGGCACCTGCCTGGCAAGTGCAAGATCATGAGTTCGACTTCTGGTACCAAAACAAACAAACAAACAAACAAAACAACAACAACAAAAATGCCCAAAAGTTAAAATAATTACAGCTATGTAAGCCACATATCTGAGTTTTTATAATAAATTACTACAGACATTTGTTAAGTATTAATTCATGTATTCCTTGTTTCTTAAAATTCTTAAATGGTGTATTTGGGTCTATTAAATGTATTTCATAGAATATTTATCTGTACAAGTCAGTGTGTGTGTGTAACAGATACAAGATCAAAAGGTGTCTGAAGTTTAGTAAGTCTGAGTAACTTCTAATGAAACCATACACATCAAAAACAAATCCTTCCGTCAAATTATAGGTCAAGTTGAAAACATGTTTTAAAAAATCAGCTTCAAGATGATTGAGGGTTATATCTGGTCATCTTTTTAAGATATCCTACATACTGGTGCAACCAAGGTGGAGATATGGAGATTCCTCAAAAAAGCTAGGGTAAGGAGAAGAGCTGAAGATGGCTGATCAGTGAGCAACAAAATACAGAGCCTCCCGGGGAGAAACAACTCATATGCCAGATTAAAACATCCTGGAGAGATCCAGACAGAGGGAGATGGATCCTCTTGACAGAGGAAGAAATTAAAATGAAAAAGCTCATCAAACATGCAGTCTCAGGGCTACAACTGGAATAGCTAAAATTAAAGGACACAGTGCTTTCTGCTGTGACATGCCAAGCCACCTGAACCCGTACCGGACATGACCCGCCACGAGCAGCAGAGCTGCCCAAACTTATTCCCGCTGCCACTCACAGGAGCCACAGCTGCACTGAAGTCAGGGGTTGGTGAGCTCAACTGAGAAGGGAGCCGGCAAAGGGACCTTTATTAATCCACAGTCAGTGCTGGGAATAAGACCCCCACACAGGAAGGGTGCGACCAAATGAGCAACATGTTGGAATTGGGAAGGAAGAACCTGAACTAGGAACAATAGTGACTCCAGTTGGTTGCTCCCTCCCCATAGCAGATTCGTGGGATTTGCTTGGCCTGGGTTATACCCCTGGCCAGGACCCAACAAGGAGTCCCAAACCGATTCCCTATGCCTAGCACACACTAACCTGATGAAGGCCCCTGAAGTTTGACTGGCCTGGTGAGGAAAAGCCAGCATACGCAGCCAGCCCCTGGCTATACCTTAGTGACAAGAGCAAACAGGAGAGGGCAGAAATCCCTCACCAGCGTGCTTCAGAAGAACCATAAGCAACAAGGAAAGGGGCTGAGACCTCAACTATACACCAGTATGGAAGAAACCAAAACCATGACAAGAGAAAGAAACAAGAAAAAGCCCCCAACTCAAAACCCTGAGAACACTGACCCAGGAGAGGGAAAAACAAAAGAGACTGAGGGCATCAAACATGCAATATCAGACATGGCTTCAATGGACATTAAGAGATATCTTTGGGACCTTGTAGACAAGCTCAAAACTGAAATATTAAATCAGGTAAAGCAGGATATGAGTAGAGTAATAAAAGAAATGCTCTCAGGAAGCATCTCTCAGGATGATACAGATGGAAGAAGGGAGGAACACAAAAAAAGGAGAGAAACATTTGATAAAGAATATAAAGAAAATATAGAATACATGAAACAGATTCAAAGAGATTACCAGGAAATTAAAAACTCCATTGAAAGCTGATAAAACTGCTTAAAAGAAACTAAGGATAGACTATCAAAACTTGAAGATAAGTTTGCAATGTGTGATCATGAAAGGAAAAATCTCTTAAAAATAACAAGGAAACAGGCAGTAACAATGCAAAGGCTAGAAGACAACAAGAGAATCTATAATTTAAGAATAAGAAATGTGAATGAAGAAGCAGGAACACAAACAGGCAGATTACAAAGGCTATTCACGGAAATAATTAAGGAAAACTTCCCAAGCATGGGAAAAGAAAATGACATTTGGTTACATGAGGCATACAGAACTCCAGTCACCTACAACCAAAACAGATCTACACCCAGACATATAATAATCAAGATACCAGAAATTCAATATAAAAACAGAATATTAAAAGCTGTCAGAGAAAAGAAACAGATTACCTATAAAGGAAAGCCCATCAAGATCATGGCACACTTCTCAACACAGACCATCAGATCAAGAAGAGTTTGGAGTAAAGTATTCTAAGCCCTGAAAGAAAATAACCTCCAGCCCAGATTGATGTATCCTACAAAACTGTCACTAGAAATTAATGGAGAAACAAAATGCTTCCATGACAAAGAGGAACTGGGGGAATTTGTGACCACCAATCCAGAGAATACAGAAAATACTGAAAGACATTCTAGAGAGAGAGAGAGAAAAAAAAATACCAGGATTTTAGGAACAGTGGCAGAAATGCCTCAATGAGTGGGGCAGGCAATAGAATGAAGGAGAAAAGTATACAAACAAAGGCAGAAAAATAGCATAGCAGAAATGAGGCAGAGAAAGGTGGCTAGAATCTCTAACATAGATGGCCTTGATGCCCTTTATTGTTAATAGTGTACCAGGATTTAAAACCCACATTACTCACACCACTCTGCTTAGATGTATTATATTCTGTTCCAGTTATTCTACTTGTACTAGATTTGAGGGCACAGACAGTTATCCCAAAAAAAACAGGATATAGTACAGTAATCACCCTTAATTACCTATTAACTTAATCTAAAGCTCTGCATAACCTGCACAATTTTACCATGACTGATCTTAATCAAATCTCATTTGTTAGATTGCTGTTTTGTATTGATAGATTTTATTCAAAGCTGTTATGATTGATAGCATCAAGCCTGAGAGTAAAGACAACTACACTGAAGATGACAAGATTCACTAGAATATCCACTCTGGTTTGATTATTATCTGCCTTTGAAGTTTGATATTGTCTACAATGTTTTATTTTTACTAATATTGCTATATACTGCTATATTCAATTATACTGCTATATTCAATTCTGCCTGATGATATACACAATTCTATTGAAGATAATAATAAACAACACAGTAATCACTGTAGATCACCTTGTACTGGTTTCATGTTTTTATAGGAATTTGTTTTGTTTTGTCTTGCTATGTTTTGTTTTTCCCTCTAATACAGAAAGGATAGAAATACATGTAGAGACTCATGTATGTGTAGCTCTTTATAGTCTCACTGTTTGAATATCTACTTTGTATGCTTTAATATTGTAACTTGAACAACTATTTCTAAGAGCACAATATGTAATTTATCAATTAGTGATTTCTTATTTTTTATCTTTTTTTGAAATTCTGTATTATCTCTACCCTTTACATGTTTTTTCTCTTTAAATGAATGTCCACTTTGTATGCTTTAATTTTGTAACTTGAACAACTATGTCTAAGAAGACAATATGTAATTCATCAACTAGTGATTTCTTACTGTTTTTTTTTCTAAAATTCTGTATTGTTTCAACCCTTTTTTCTGTTTTGCTTTTCTCTTTAAATAAAATTAAAAAAAGAAAGGTGGGATAAGAGGTCCTAATTGACCCAGCAATTACCCTTCTGGTTATCTTCCCAGAAGAACTGAAAACCTACAACCAGTGAAGTATATGTGCACCCATTTTTATAACAGCACAATTGTAAATCTTGGAAACAACACGAATGTCCATCCACAGAGGAATGGATAAAAAGATGTGGTCTTTTTAGACAATGGGAATACTCCTCAGCCATAAAGAAGGATAAACTAGAAACTTTTATAGGTAAATGGCTACAACTTGAGTTCATATTCATAAGTGAAATAAATCACACTTATATGTGTAACACCATATTATCTCCCTAGTGTGAGAAACTCAAAGAGTAAATAAGGTTTAAAATATATAACAGATATTGTGAAGTGAGAAGAAATTGTTCAAATGGAAAAAGGAACTAAAATAGGGGAAAGGAAAAAATGCAAGTCAGATTATTAGTGTCCTTTAGTTCACTGAAAAGGAAGGTTTGTGCTAATATGGATTGGAAAAATTTTAATGCTTGTATCTTGTACTCTGAATAGCTGCTTTAAAAATAATTATGTACTGCCGGAGTCCAGCTGCGGCAGGGCTAGGGTTTCCCAAAGGTGGTCAGGGAGTCGGCGATTGAGAGACAGAAAACACTGCACCCAGTTTGCGAGTGAATCTGAATCCGCCTTTATTTTTTAGAAGCTGGAATATATATTTGCCAACCCTGGCAGCAACCCCCAGCCCCAAGCAGGAAACGCCCCAGGCCCAGGCAGGAACAATCCCAAACAATAGGTGTTAATTGACCTCAACTCCAAGCAGGAAGCGCCCCAGGTTCAGGGCAATAGGTATCAATTAACATTTTAATCTTGACATTTAGTCAGCCGGGACGCACCCAGACGCCCGCAGGAGGA
>PVLA01016899.1:0-19173 GCA_004027455.1 Hydrochoerus hydrochaeris
GTGATGAGATCACCTCAATAGCCTGCTTCTAGGTTGGCAAAGCTGTGAAGATGTTTGAATCCAAAGAGTGGCATTTGGTTGGGGGTGATTTCCATGTCTCTCTGTTCACTTTTCTTCTTCTGCCCAGGTGTCCCTTCCCCCTTCCTTCCTCCTCTGCTCCTCTTCTCTTCTCTCACTTGTCTCCTTTCCTGACAAGAAGGAGTGCCTCCCCTGGACCCATTCATCAAGCCATGACACCCGCAGAGTTTCAATCCCCCAACGAACAATCATTTACAAGGCAAGAGAAGATTTCGACGCAGGGGTGGGGACGTGAGAGGAATTAGTCATCATTGCCCTGCAGCAGCACGGGCTCCCTGTGGCTTCTCCATGCAGAGCTTCTCATGACTGTGCCCCGAGGATCACCCCCATCACTCTGAACAGTCCTGACACAGCCCGTGTACAGGTTATAATGATGAGCAGGAGACAGGGGCCTGTCCCAAAGTAAACAGACTGAAATTAGAGGCATTACAACAGTTAACATGCCAGGTCCCTGTTGGGAGGCCATGGATCCTGTGTGGTCTATTTCCTCTGAATATTGAAATCGACTGTGCCTTGGGCAACGGAAGGCTTGGTGTGGGGGGAGCTGATGATTCATCCTACAGCGTGGATCAAAGAGAGCAGACAGCGCTATGTGGAACTACTTGCTCTAAAGGTGTAGAGAATAGAATTTAATAGAGAAATGGGGCACAATATCAAAGCCAAGAGCCTTAACCACTGTCTTCCCAGGTCACCCCATAAATAAGGTCACGGTCCTACCCAAATCATCTTTTCTTGGCTCCACTCCACCTGAAACTCAGGAACTAGAAAGTCCCCTCCTTTTTCTCCAGCTGGCCAACTGTTCTGGGCAGCCTCAGGGAACGCGTCCCACACTTCTGAGCTCGGCCCTCCTGGCCACTGTGTCTGAGGTTCTCCTCCTCCCCTGACGCTCACTGTGGTGATGTCTGTCAGATGAGGCTGCCCATCCTTGAGTTAGTTCTTGGTGCCAAATACAAAGGGCATCATTGCCTCAGGGACATTGCTGCAGGCCTCTGGTTCCTGTGTGTAATGCCACAGAGAGTCTCATGGGAGAGCATAAGTGCGTGGCACCAATAGTCTTAACCCATCTAGTTCCTCCTCAGACTCAAAGGAAGCTCAGTGACTCAGGAGCCCACCTTTGTGTTTCCATTGTCTCACCCTTGCTACCTTGCACCTCCATGCCATGGCCATGTGTGCACAGCGATGGACTCGGGACGATCTGAGGAACCGTGCTTGTGGAGGGCTAGGGTCTCCTGGGAGAGACTCGGAAGATAACCTGTGGGCAGGACACGGGCCAGGCGTGTGCACAAGATCCAGGCTAATGCAGGAGCAGATGAGAAAGCTGACGGGGCAGCAGGAGAGGCAGATGGACTCCACTGAAGGGGGAGAGGGGGAAGGAGGAGGACCGGATTGTGGTGCTCAGTCCATGGGGGATCTGGGGCCCTCCTGGCTCTTCAGAGTTGTTTACAGCTGAGGCAAGAGGCCAAGATTAGTGCTTTTACATGCAATTATGGGATGTGCATTGTTCTAGTAAGAGGACATAAACTTGAGAGAGGGGGTTTATTTTTACTGATGGTTCAATCCTCCAAAGAGTCAACTCTGTGAAAGTGGGGGACAAGGTACTTTTATCTCATGGAAGAAACTAGCCATTGCACATTGGATCTCTCTGCCTCTCCTCTTCCCTCTGAATGTTTCTGTTGACCTTGGCCTGGCATCTTTCCTTAGGCTTCTTCCTCAGAAGACCCTGGAGTCCTTGGCCAGCCTCCCTCCTTGTATTCTTTGAGACCTCAGACAAGGGCTTGGCAGCACTCATACTTGGACCAGTGCTACCATGAAAATTAGAACGTGTCTCATTTAACTCTGAGAAAGTGAGCTTGTATAACACAAAGGATGTAAGGCATGGCCCCAAAGGCCTTAGCTTCCTTCTCCCTGTCTCACTTCTCAGTAGGTGCTCACTTCCTCCATCCACCTAGGCGGGTATCTGAATGCAGAGTCAGACTATTTGGTGCTAAGGTCAATTTCCAGTTTTAGATTTTCCCAACAGTGTGGTCCTGTGGACATCAAATAAGCAAATCACATGATGTATGCCTCAGAGGTCATTGAAACTTTATTAAGGAGGCAACAGAAGCCAATTAAGAAATCACTAAGAGAAATGAGGGCAGGGTCAGTGTTTGCCACAAACCAAACACTGGGTGGCCCCCACTCTGGTCACCACCAGGAAAAACCAAGAGAGTCAGGTGCTTCTTGTTTATCTCATTTCCCCAGGTGAGACATCCTCCTCCTTAATCTTGAGATGAGATGAAAAGAGAACTTCTATCCCTCATAACTGCTTCAAAGCCGATCTGGCCTAGTTGACACTGATTACAGGCAGAATAAAAATCCAGTGACATGGTATCCTAGTGTAACAGAAAATTAGAAATGTAACAAAAGTTCAAAAATGTAAAAACCAGCTAGCAGTTTTACACCATGATGAGACAGGATACGTCCACCTGGGCTGCCCCCTGACGAGACCCCCAAACCCAGTCAGCCCTGACAGACTGCATCCAGCTGCTCTCTGTGGATGGTCTGGTCTAGGCCAGCTTGACCCAGTCCAGCTGCAGCACTTCTGGTTCCCTACCTACAATTTGTTCTGTTTTACTGACATGTTCAAGGACTGCCTACCTGGTCAGGGACAAGGACGTGTGTGATTGCACCCACCACTTTGCCCAACTGCCTCCCCAGACTTCCTGCCTTATGATAAACAGCCCCTCTAACTGTATCTGCCCGGTCTGCCTAGCAACATGCCACACAGGCTGTAACTGATTTGCTATTGGCTTTTGCACTTCCTGCTGGCAAGCCCTACGTCATCAGAACCCAGAGCCGAGGCAGGGTGAGCAGTGGATCTGGAGCTGGCCTTCCCGCCAGCCCACCAGCATAGTTCATAGTTTGCCTTCCGGCTTCTTGGTGCAGGGCATCGTCCTTTTGGTTCGGTGCAGGGTTTCCCCACGGCACTCGCTCCTCCTCTGGAGACGTCAGTTGGAGGTTGCACCGTCATCAGCTCAGTGTGGAGGTTCTGCAGCCTAACTGCCCTTTGCTGTCTCTCACATCCCAGTGGACTGGGAGAGCTCACCATGGAGTCCCCCCTGCCGACCCAGCTGCCACCTTCCACGCCAACATGAGTGCAGCCAGTCACACAGCCTCCTCCCCCTTCTGCTGCTACAGATGATGCTGTTGAGAACAGAGAAGACACTCACAGGTGATTTAGCTCGGGAAGGGAGGGATTTGCGTATCTAATGTTCACAGCAGGTCTTCCAAAGGATTCCCTTGTGTCAGCCCTCACTCACTGAACCAGGCCTGCAGAGGGAGCACCTACCAGGTACTCCCTGGGTGTTAGTGAAGCAGGGTTACCTCCCTTTACTGCGGCCGCTATGGCACAGTACAGGCTCTGGTAGAATAAAGACTTACGTCAATGCTCCTGTGGGAAAAAAGTGAAAGAAGTAAGAAACACTGGATTAATAAACCACAGCTAATAAATACACTAAGTTTCAAAATAATGGTTAGAGGAAGCTCCACACGGCAGGATCAGTGAGCTTTTCCTCTCAGAGGGAAAAATGACAAATAGTTTTACTTTGCAGGCCCACATGGTCTGTTATAGCCGCTGCATTCTGCGGTTGTCATGTGACAGAGCCAAGGATAATATGTAAATGAATAACCATAAGTGTTTTTGAATAAAACTGTATTTATAAAAACAGAACAAGTTATGGTTCTTCAGTCCCTGATTTACTCTTAAAGTTAGGAAAAAACTCTTAACCACTGTCTAATGCCTTGTTTTCTAAAGTGAGGCCACTGACGCTCAGCCTCATGATAGTCTGGAAGGGGGTAAGGGCACAGAGTCTCTGGCAGCACCCAGACCAGCTGGGGTGTAACGCGCATTTCAAAAATATCCCCACCGACTTCTCTGTGCAAACAACTTTGCCTATCATCCAAATGCTTCAATCCTTTCCCTTTGCAAATGAACACACAGAGGCCAAGAGTGACTAACCACTAAGCCGATGTCACTCAGCTGGTTTTAGTTCAGACTGAAATGAGAGGTTTTCTGGTTCTTTCTTCATTCTGCAAATATCTATGGGGCATATTCTACGTGTCAGCCAAAATTACCTGCCCTCATGGGACTTGCATTCTGTTTAGAGGAAAATAGACACAAAAAAAAAGAAAAAAAAAGAATTATTTCAGCAAGATTAAAAAAGTCCAGACCGTTTTGGAGGAAATACTTCAAGGTAGGACAGCGACTAGGCAGTGTCACAGTTGTACAGTGTTAGAGGAAGACACTGAGAAGTCGCCGTCTCAGCAATGCTTGCAGAAAGCAGAGGAATCTGAAGTGGACATCTGAAGGAGACTTGCTGCACAGGAGATGGATGGATGTGTTGGTAAAATAATTAGTGTTTCAAAGAACAGGAAAGCATCCTCTTGGCTTGGAGCTGAAGGAAAGAATAGAGGATTAGTTGGAAATAACCTCCTGACATCAGAAGGAAGTAGTAACCAGCAAGAGGCAGCCCACACAGTTGTGTAGGGCATCAAAACTGTTGCAAAATTTACCTTTATGTAAAGTAAGAGTGTGTGAGCAGAATGGCAGTAAAACCCTAGTGACCTCAAACAAGGATTCTGTGCCACCTTTGTAATATTCTCCAGATAGGGGTGATGGGGTTAGTTTAGATATGGCCTTTCTACAGTAGTCAGGTATTGTAGTGAATACAAGTGCATTAAATGTATGTGGCCACTCTGAAGTGTTTTCGCGAGATTATAGGTTATAGTGAAAGTAAATCTTAGACCTACTACAATAATCCACCAGCTCGCAGGCTGGACCTATTCTGATACACATGCAGAAATATCTGTTCTCTTTTACCCATTACTCTCACCAGCACCTGCTAATGTACACTCACACTGAGGTGGGAGCCACAGTTCTGAGAACTCATTTTTATCCACTGTCCAGTTGGACCAGGCCCAGCGTTCTCTGCAAGGATCCAGAGAGAACCTGCTGACTTCAAATTGCTTCCTTATGCAAGAATCCTGGGGATTGAATAGTCTTTCTGACCATTTGGACTTTAAAAAAATTTTTTGGAAGGGTTGGTGATCAAACCTGGGCCTTATGCATGTAAGGCAAGTATTCTACCTTTTAGCTATGCCACCAGGCATGCACCAGTCATGGATTAAAAACTGGTCAACTTAACACCAGCATGGTGCTGAGACTGGGCGGCCCCCTGAGGAAAGCTGCCAGCACAAACAGACGTGGAGAAGACCAGCGGGGCACTGGGGTTCCTCAAGTGTTGCTGCTGAGCCGTTGGTTCTCCTGGAGAGCTCGTCACAACCAGCTTCCCCAGGGTGAGTTCGACCTTTGTCGTCAGAGGAGCTCAGGACCCTGTTGGTGAGAGTGGCTGTGGTTCACTTTGGGGGAGCTCTGGTCCTTACATCCAGCATCACTTCCTGGCCTTGGAGGGGAAGACGTGTTGATTAATCTCCCGGAGAAACTTGTTACATTGGCTTTCTGGCATGTACTCGAATATTCTTATTGTTGGAGGAGCTTGGGACCTTTGTGTCACCGAAGATGGCCATGGTACTTCTCAGGGCAGCCTTGGTTCTTGTTTTGAACGTGGCTTCTCGACTTCAGGGTAGAACCCCCAACCTACCAGCACAGCTCCGCTGGCATAGATTTTCTAGCTTCTACCACTGACCTTTGGGCCTTCCCTGATTCATAAAACAGACTGGTGTGAGTCTTTCTCATGGGCTCTACACCTCCAGTTGGACTCATGAGAGGCATTGTCATGGGCTCTAGATTTTCATCTAGACTCATGCAGGACATTGCTGTGGGATCCAGGCCCTTGGCTGAATATTCTGACTCTTTAGTGTTGTGGCCAGATTTCCTGCACTTTCTGTGTTTAACTCTGGGTGACCCTCATGAAATAATATTATAAATTCTGTGTCCTGATTCTAATTGTTCTCCTCACAACCCCTGACTACAACATACCATCATGTATTTTGACATTCATTTCCCAGTGAAAAATAATTCCAGTTACCCCATATACTAATAAGTGGAACCATCAATGTTGATCCCATTGATGATATTTGTAATTTTACATAACATTCATTAATAGATAATCAATAATCATTAATTAATAAATTAATTAATTTTTAAATCATTAATTAATAAATTAATCAATAATCATTATGAAGAAAAATCTAACCACGGGATGAGAATTTCAAAATAGGGGCCTTCCATGTTGAGGGATCCTGGGAATTTAAATGTAAGTCCAGCACACATGCTGGTAACAAGCATTTTACAGACAATAAGGCTGCCTTTTCTTCTCTATAAAAATCACAAAACCCTCTACTCCTTTGAGATTCCTTTGGGATTCTTAACACCTGTAAATGCGTTCTTCAGAACATTTATGCCACTGAGGTTGTGACAACACTGGCTTATATGATCATTTTCATGGCAGGGTATTTTTTCCTTGAAATTGGTGTGAATATTTCCTAAGCTTTGATCCTACCTGAAAGCAAACACACTTCCCTTCCTTCTGTGAGCCATTATATTATTTCTGTTTAGATAAAAACTCCATATTAAAAAATCAAATCAAAGGATCAGTTGTACATTACGTTCATCTCACTTTTGTTTAACTAACCTATCAATTAAAACCGTAGAAAAGGAATATATGATAGAGGTTTTCCTTATATTATCAAGCACCTTTTGCTATTTGTTCTCTCTAAAAGCTCCAAAAAAAAGGTCTTATGATCATTTTCTTACTACCATATCCTTTATTGTTTTATGACTTGCTCACCTCAAAGTCAAGTTCAAAGCCAAAAATCATGGGAAGCGAATTTTCCCTGGAACATCCACTGAGTCCATACCTTCCGTCTCTGCGCTGGTCTGTGACAGAGCCAGGGTTTCCTAGGAAAGTGCAAGCATTTCAGACAACAGGTAGGGGGCGCTGGAGGTACTTAGGGGCAGCATGCGGACGGAGATCTCTGGTGAGACGCATGTTTGACTGAGACTAAAATATATATATGTATGTAAAAGGAGCATTGGTAGTAGCTTCTACATCTGATTAAATAAACACAAGCTATTATTAGATTATGAAATAATATGAAACAGGATGCACCAAGATAGAACTTGCTTGGCATAACTAGAAGGTAGAAAAACATTGGATTTCTTCTGGACCTGTGAGCTAATTAGACTTGTGACCTGATTCTTGGTCTTCATTAATAACCATCTGTTTGAAGTTGGCTGTGTAACTTAATTTCCTGGTTCTCATACCCAACTTTCAGCTGTAAGAATAGTGTAAAAATCGAGAACCTATTTTTTCTCTTAAAAATACATTATATGTTTTGTTTCCATGGAATTTTTAGTTGCAAAAAGAATAAACCAGAGGAAAGTCATTTTGGAGAAACGTAAGCGATGGTCTTATTTGCTTGATATAAAAACTCTTCCTTTTGTTTTCTTTCTGTTGTTTTCCACAATGCCACATACTTTTCTGTAGACTGACGAAATGCAATCCTAGTTCTATTTTAGTAACTTTGTGTTAAAAGTTAAATTTGTTATTTTATAGCTTTAACTATTACTTTTACAACCCTTCTACATTATGTAATGGTATGAACATTTAGAATTAAATTAATATCTTCCAATTAAAGGTAAGATCATGAGTCTGATTTTCATTTCTGATCAATAATAGGAAGGTATAAAAATCATTTGTAAGGGAAGTAAATTGTCCAAAAGTTAATGAAAATATCTTCCTTATAAAAGAGACATAATTATACAAGAATATAGAGACATGAGACAAATAAAGCTAATAACCAAGTAACTGCATGTTACCCTGGCCTGTCTTTTACCTGCACAAGGACTGTATCAGTTTCACTTTTAATATAAACACTTCTAATCTTTTCTCTGCATAAGTTTCAAAATGGATATATAAGTATGTATGTTTTTGGCCAATTGTCATAATGTTTAAAATATTGTACAATGTGCATTTTTTTTTGTACCCAAGATCAAACTCAGGACCTTGCATATGTCATGCAGGCGACTGTGCCACTGAGGTAAATCCTGGGCCCTCAAAGTGCATGTTGTACTTATGTTGTGGAGAGCTTCACAGATTCAGTACATGCATGATTATGTTTTGAATTATTGGAAATTTATTAATAGTGTTACTGTATGCATACTTAAATGTTTCTCCGATGGCAAAGCAGTAATGCAGTTTCTTTGTCCAATTTTTCTACTTGAAATAATGTTGTATTAAATAATAACAATAGTGCATACCCTTGGGCTTATGTGATGTTACTTCTGAGGGGTAAAATCCTAGAAGTGGAATCACTAAGCCACCAATATTGTAAATTTTGATGGACATTGTCAACTTTTCTGTCAAGAAACTTGACCAATTCAATAGAATTTTTAAAAAGTTACAATGTACATTTATAAAATGCCACACCAGTTTTAGATATCATTGTCTCTAATTTTTCCAAATGAACATGAAGTATATTTTGTTGTTACTTGAATTTTCATTTTCCTAATTACTACTGAAAATACGACTGAAATCATTTTGATCTCAAAACTATTTCTTTACTTTGTTTTCATTACAATTTTATGTAGCTTTCAGTTCCTGTTTCATTCCTAGCACCTTTCTATCCAGAAAGTCATCTAAAGTTTGTGTTCATCTAAGCAAAAGTATTTTTTAAAAAATTTCCTTGCAACGATGCATTCTGAGCAGATTTGGTTTCATTCCCTTGGTACAGCAGTGTAAACCGCAAAGCAGGAAACTCAGGCGTAGTTCACACAGCAGCACACGGTGATGGTTTGTGTCCACTTGCGGGGCTGCTGTCGGAGGGACAGGATGGAGGTAGGAAACTAAGCATGAATTTCTGGAAATTGATTTGTATTCCCAGTTGAGTAAGATCATCTTGTTAGCCAAATAAATAATTAATTATAATAAAACCTTCAATAAAAAGCAGGTAGAGCCAACTGTACAACAAGGTGAGTTATAGTACAAATCAGAGGAGCGCTCCGGGGAGAGTCTCATGTAAACACTCCTGACAGCATGCAGGACACAGGTGAGCAAGATGACAGGAGAGAAGTCTGAAGACAAACTGAGTTGAGATGCAGGGTCTGGTCGATTTCAGGATGTTCCTTACTGACAGTGATCGCCATTTCATTGCTGGACTCACTGAAGGATCTGCAATTACCTCTCGGCTAGAGCACTAGACCGAGCGTTTCCGAGGGTTTGTAAATGGTAGTGACAATTTTGTTTCTTGCACCGTGTCTGTGTCTTGTCCCTGGCCTGCCTTGGGCACTTCAGAAACCACTTTTATTAAAAATAAAATCCCCAAACTTTAACATCCTGAAAATAGCATGTTACATCCCAATTAGAAGTCTCATTTCCAACAGTACACTTCCTGGCACTGCACAGTGGAGAGCAACCCACTGGAGTCCACTCCATTTCAGGAAGTTTACAAGTTTGAGCCCATGTCTGCGCCCCTAAATCAGAGGCTGAGCATCAAGACTGATAACATGTTGTAAGTGGGAGGGTTGGGAGGTCATTCGCTAATAGCAACAGCATTTTGGTGGTCTGGAATTTTTTTTCCAGTATTGGGGATTGAACCCAGGCCCTCTGCACTATGGACACACCACACCCCTTGTTTCATTTCTTAAATTTTGAGATGAGTTCTAAGTCAAGAGGTTGCCTAGATTGGGCTTGAGTTTGCAATCCTCCTGCCTCAGCGTTCCTGAGTGCTGGTCTCTGATGCGCCTTAGGTAGGTAGTGTCAGGTGGCAGGACACCAAACTTAGGTAAAAACATGCCAAACTATAGCTGTGGTGATACTAAACTTGGCTGTACCCCAAACCTATGAGTCACACCTTCCAGTGTGGAATCCCAGGTCTTAAGTTTCATTTCAGTTGTTTTGAGGGCCTTGGGGATTTACAATATTAAAAAATTTCCCTAGATTACATATACCATGTAGCAGTGTATGAGAACTGTGCAGTCAGAAAATTTCCTATATTCATCATCGCTTCTTCACTTGAAATTAGGCACACTTATTTTTCTTTTTACTAAAAAATCTAGAATTTCCCTTGAAATGCTCTCAGATTCTACTTTCAGATTAAATGATGATTCCAAATTAATTCTAGCACAAAATTCATCCCTCTCTAAAGTACCTGAATGTCTTTAAAAAGTCTTTTATTTTTCCTTTCAACAAATATTAACATGTACCACCCAGAATAAGATAGAGATCAAAAAAAAAATCAAAACTAAACAATAAAAGTTTTGTAATTCATTGTCAAAAACAGGAAATGTATGAGCTTCAGCAAACCCTCGGATGCATACTCGCACACCAACCTCCTGAAAGCCGCTCACAAGTGGAGCCTCCCATCTTTGGCACTGACAGGTGCGGGCCCTGCCCAGATTCTCGCAGCATACCTGGGGTCACTACTCACTGCAGTGCACAGAATTATGTTCAGTCTTGGTTTTCTTCTATTCACTTGTACACTTGGAACAAATCAGAAGCATCTCTCATTCCCCCACAGCCAAAATCCCAATGAATTAACAGAATGAATGTCAACAGGGAAAAATATATATACTCCAAGGCCGTGCCCCTTTCCCAAAACCCGTGACAAAGAAAGACCTAACTGACCGGCTTGAGTGCTCAGCTCCATCAGAGCCTTGTCTCTCCTCTTTGCTGCCTGCTTCTCCCCTGCCTTCTGCTCTGCATCTGGAAGGGGATGCTGGAGGGAAAGCAGGAGCAGCCTGAGGAGGGGGCGGCTCCCCAGCTCCTTCTCTGCTCCCTCTGCTTCCCCCTTGTTTCCCCTCTGCCAGGCCTGGGCATCCCCCACCTGCATCTCCAGTGGCCACTGGACTCTAGCTGCTTTCTCCCTTCCCTGGTGTGTCTGTGTGTGTGTGTGTGTGTGTGTGTGACAACTTCCTGTGACTGGTGTTCTCTGGGTGTCTCACCTCCAACCCTTGTTCTTTTTTTTTATTATTATTCAAAGAAAAAAATGAAACAGAAAGAGGGTAGAAATAATACATAATTTAAAAAAAAAACCAGTAAGAAATCACTAGTTGATAATTACATATTTTCCTCCTAGAAGTAGTTGTTCAAGTTACAAAAGTAAAGCATACAAAGTGGACATTTAAACAGTGAGACTACAACCAGTTCTGTTCATCTATCCAATAAAACTTAGTAATATGGTCATCAGTCCTACACACCCAAACATACATGCAGTTATATCCTTTAGAATACTTTCTTTTCCTCTTTTTTTTTTACAATAACTATAATCAATTCTCATAAACAGCTTAAAAGTTCTACACATGTATAAGTCTCTACATGTATACCTAGCCTTTCTGCATTAGAGGTAAAAACAAATCAAAACAAGTCAACAATACAAATTCCTAGAGAAACATGAAATAAAAAGAATATATAAAACCACAATACTAGGTGATCTACAGTAGTTACTATGATGTCTCATTGTTTTCAATAAAAATGTCTATATCATAAGGCATAGTATAATTAAACATAGCAGTACAAAGCACTATTAATAAGAACAAAACTTTGGAGATATTATAGGAATTCAAAGGCAGTTAATAATCAAATCAGAATGGGCATCCTATTGAATCTTTTCATCTTCAGAGTAGTTGCCTCTACTCTCAGACTTTATACTATCAAGCATACCAGATTCAAATAAAATCATTCAAGACAAAATAGCGATATAGCCAATCTTCTTTGCCTCACCTATGCTATGCTATTTTTCTGTCCTTATTGTTTACTTTTCTCCTTCATTTCACTGTCTGCCCCTTTCATTGAGGCCTTTCTGCCATTGTTCCTGGAATCCTGGTGATTTTCTTCATTCTCTCTAGAATGTCCTATAGTATTCTTTGAAGGGTTGGATTGGTGGTCATGAACTCCCCCAATTCTTCTTTGTCATGGAAATATCTTGTATCTCAATTAATTTTGAGAGACAGTTTTGCAGGGTACATCAATCTGGGTTGGAGGTTATTTTCTTTCAGGGCTCAGAATACTTCACTCCAAGCTCTTCTTGATTTGATAGTTTGCATCGAGAAGTCTGCTGTGATTTTGATGAATTTTTCTTTATAGGTAATCTGTTTCTTTTCTCTGACCACTTTTAATATTCTGTTCTTGTGATGGATTTCTGGGATTCTGATTATTATATGTCTGGGTGTAGATCTGTTTTGGTTGTACCTGGCTGGAGTTCTGTATGCCTCATTTATCTGAACATCACTTCCATTTCCTACACTTGGGAAGTTTTCCTTAATTATTTCTGTGAATAGCCTTTTTATTTCATTTGTATTTTTCCCCACTTCTTTGTTCACATTTTTTATTCTTAAGTTATAAATCCTCTTGTCATATTCTAGCCTTTATATCATTACTTCCTGGTTCCCTGTTATTTTTAAGAGATCCTTCCTTTTGTGATCATATGTTGCAAATCTATCTTCAAGTTTTGAAAGTCTGTCTTTAGTTTCTGTTAAGAAGTTTTGTCAGCTTTCAATAGAGTTTTTAATTGCCTGATATTCTCTTTGGATCTGATTCATGTATTCTAGATTTTGTTTTTATTCTTCATCAAAGGCTTCTCTCCTTTCTCTGGGTTCCTCCATTCTTCTATTTGTGTCTTCTTGGGGAGTATCCAGCATTTCTTTTATTAATCTTCCTACATCTTGCTTCATCTGACTTAGAATTTCAGATTTAAATTCTTCAATGAGGTCATGAAAGTATTTCTTTATTTCCATTGAGGCCATGTCTGATATTGCATGTTTGCTGCTCTCAGTCTCCTCTGTATTTGCCTCTCCTGGATTTATACTCCCTGGGTCAGTGGTTGGAGGCTTTTTGCTGTTTTTTGTCTTGTCATGTTTCTGGTTTCTTTCAGACAGGTGAATGGTGGAGGTCTCAGGACCCTTTTGTATTGCTTATAGTTTTCCTGAAGCGTACTGTCTAGGGGATTGCTGCCCTCTCCAGTTTGCTGTTGGTCTGTGAGGGGCACGCAGGGGTGATGTGGGCTGGCCCCTCCCCTCTAGCCAGTGAGTGTCTTCAGCATGTCAGTGTGTGCTCTGCCGATGTCATAGGTTTGGGACAGTCTCGTCCCTGGCTATTGGGTCCCAACCAAGGGCATGGCCCAGCCCAAGTAGATCCCACCAATCCAATTTGGGCCAGGAGCTGCCAACTGACACTGCTTCAGTTGTTGATTCAAACCTGTCCTGCCCAACTCCAATATGTCATCTAGCAGGTCACCCCGCTCTGGGGAATCCAGTTCTCAGCACTCACCAAAGTCCATGCAGCTCGGTTCACTGTTTCCACTCCCTGTTGCAGTGCCTCCTCCCGCTAAGGGTCCCCAGCTCACTAACCCCTGCTCTTGGCAGGGCTGCGACCTCAGCTCAATCATGAGTCACCGGACTCTAAGATGCTACCAGTACAGGGACAGGAGCATGCCCAGCTCCAGCCCTCCATCCACACTTCTTCTCTTTTATTTTTTTCTTTTTCCTCAGTTTCTTTCTGGGTCATGAGAATTCCTCTCCTTTCATCTGGCCTTCTCCATGGTGTTAAATTCTAGCATCTGAGTTGTTTTCCTTGGAGAGGCTCTCTATCATGCCACCTATCAATTGGCCATCTTTAGCGCCCTCCCCAACCCTTGTTCTTTGCCTAAATGTTGCTCACATTTCTGTAAGTGTCCCTTTCATCAAAATCTCTTTACTACACTTATGAGCAGTGTTTTTTCATCCTAGGTCCTTGACATCTAAGTCTTACCTGTGTTGCCCATGTTTTACGCTCTATTCCAGCCATGATTCCTCCCCCACCAGCATGAACTACTCAACGTCACTGGTGTTCCTCACTTTTCTTTTTGTTTTTGTTTGGCTTTGAAACACCGTCTTGCCCTGTAGTTGAGGCTGGCCTGGAGCTCAAGGCGACCTCCCACCTCCGGGCTTTCAGGCATGCACACCCCGCCTGGTGTGTCTCACATTATCTTGCTAAGTCCTTCCTTTCTAGCCAAAACTTTCCTTGCACTTGAAATGACTTGCAGAATAAGATGTTCACAGCAAGTATCTGATACTTAATGAATGTTTTGTGGCTGAAAATGACACTCCTGTAAATTGCTCTGATCAGGTTGACTAACTGTGAGAAACTGTGAGAAAAATGGGAAGCTGGGGATTGGGGCTTATGCTTACAATGCAACTACTTGGGAGGCTGAGGAAGGAGGATGAAAGCTCGAGGCCAGCCTAGAAAACTTAATGAGAGTCTGTCTAAAGATAAACAAAGGAACAAATACAATAAAATAAAAAAATGGCTGAGTTGTAAGTCTGTGGTAGAGAGCTTGCCTAGCTTGTGTGTTACTCTGGGTTCAGTCACTAGTACCACAACACACACACACACACGCATGCACACACACACACACACATGCACACACACACGCACACACACATGCACATACACACACATGCACACACACACGCACACACACATGCACACACACACACACATGCACACACACACACATGCACACATGCATGTGCACACACAAATACAACAAAAAAATCAGATGAACCTGCCCATCTATACATTCCCTTTCATTATTTGGTTTAGTAGGTATTAGACAAACAAAACTATTTTAAACTATTTTATACTAGACCTACAAAACTATTTTTACCTGAAAAATCAGGTAAGCTTGACTGCAAGTGCTTGTTAGAATTTACCAGCAACACTGCACTCTTGAAATTTAACGAAATATACTGGGGGCTAAAGAGAGAATTCAAGCTGATCTCTGCACAGTAGCACCCAGAACATACGCAAAGTCAGAACATGAGAAGTGAAGCTGTGGACCGCTCTGGCATATGGATGCTGCAGTTGGTTTTAATCTGCTTGGTTCTGAAGAACATTTTATGGATCAGAAAGAGAAACTATTTAAATTACTGATGACTGTGGTTTACTCTGGGATGTGCCTACTGCATTTCCTTAACCTGCTGGGCCTTCATTTGATCTATCTCAGCAATATTGGTGAGGGCCCTAAACTAGTGGCCTCCTCTTCTGGTGTACTTCATAGCATCTCACACCTGTCTGAGCTCCAGCACTGCCTTGTTTTATCTTGCTGCAGGGAAGTCTGGAGATGCTCAGAATGTTAAATATACTGCTAAAGCTCACCAGGACTGGATTTTAAAATAACCTCTGGGTTTCTGTCCTACAGTCTTGCTTTTCTTCCAGTTTCATATTGTTCCTTCCCATGCTCCTCATTATCAAAGACTTAAGCAGTTATCTTCTTTGGGGGGCAGTTATCTTTTCCTTTATTTCTAAAAAGGGAACCATTCAAAAAAGAGAAGTGCAAACTTCCAAGTAAAGAAAGCAAAGAAAGATCCACCTCTTTCTAACGTGCCAAACCTTAATATCTAGCAAATATTAGGTACAATATTCTATAAATATTAGTGTTTATCATCTTAGAATTATGTTTCTCCGAGTATAAGTAAACTGAGAATATGGTTTTTGAGAAAAATTTGTCATTGGTATACAGACAAAAGGCAAAACCTGGTGCTGCTCCAGATAATGACAATCAGCTGTGGGCTGACCTGTTGATGTCCATGCGGGACATCAGATACCAGTTTGTGGACAATGAAGTCCCTTACACAAAATGTGAGCATTTGAATATAACCGAGGCACATACTCTGATATACTTTAAATCATCTCTAGATTATTTATCATACCTGAGGCAGTGCAAATGCTACATAAATAGTTGCTTTACAATATCATTTTCTCCTGCTTCTGGAGCAAAATACCTGACACCCCAAATTAAGGAATGGAAGGTTTATTTAGTTCACAGTTTGTGGAAGTTTCAGTCCATAATCAGCTGGCTCCAAGGCAGCATTGTGTAGTACAGGGGCAACACTTCAAGGTGGAAGAAGACAGCAAATCAGGGAGAGCAAATGGATGGGGGAGAGCAAGCCCCCCCCCCACATGATAAGCAGGCTGAGCCCCTTGGCTGGGTGTAGCTCTCATACCACCTGCCTGCCCTCCTCTTGCACAGGCTGAGAATGTTTCCAAGGTAAGAGTCCTGGCTCCCTGCTGAATCACTTAGTTAAACTTCTGACCTTCTCGAATTGTGGCAGTGAACAGTATCCTAGAGCCCTACAGCCTGGTCCTCCACACCCCAGGATGTAGAGCTGCTGAGTTATTCAGTTAAACTTTCAGACTTTTCCATTTGATGCAATGTATCAACCACAGCATGCAGTGTAAATGCTACATAAATAGTTGCTATACCATATCATTTAGAGTAAAACAATAAGAAAAACCCATTAATATTCACTACAGACATAATTTTTTTTTAAAAAAAATTGTTTTCAGTCTGCAGTTGATTGAAATAGCCACCGTGGAGGGCCAACTCTAAGTGTCCTTGGATCTGATGTCTTTCCTGAATTAGAATTTAAAGAAGTTTTATGATTAAACTTAGTGTCATTTTTATTTAAAAAGACTATGGACCATTATATTTCTTGTCACAGATTAAGTGATTAGTGAAGCCCATCACGTGTATTCTGAATTCAGTCAAACATCACATATCATCTATATTTCACTACAGCATGGAGCTCCCCATGTAACCAGAGGAATTCAGGATCAGAACATGAAGCAGGGGTTTTGAACCACTGCCTTTGGCTGGTTTGGCAGCCAGTTTGATCTGCTCCTTGAATCTTTACTGTTTGAAACAATGCCACCTTGCAGTGTGGTGCAGTGATGCACAGGTCTCATCTCTGGACTCTGGGATGCTAAGAGGCAAACTGTAGATTCAGGCCCAGCCTGGGTGGTTCAGCGACTTGGAGAGAATACATTTCAGAATTTTAAAAAAGTACCAAAGGGCTGGGGCTACAACTCAGGGCAAGTGCCCTGGAATCAATCCCCAGTGCTGGGGGGTAGGTAGACACCACTGACCATATGAAGAGCAATTCTTTGCAATGATATGATAGGCTAGTGTCTCGGCCAGACCCCTTTTCTACCTGTGAAAGCTGTACAGACACTGAAGCAAATGTGTAGTAGGCAAGGAGCACCTTCCTGTCCCGCTCTGGCTCCCAGATGAAACCCCGTTCTCCCCCTGAATAGTGAAATGGGGCACAATTCCTCAGCGATTGTAGTCCAATCAGAAAAGAATTACTGGAATTCTAGGATGGGGAGTCTTTCTTCCTCCCTCTGAAGGCAATTGAGACGTTAGCGCATTCAGGTTCTTGAAGAAGCAAAGGGAAGGTATGCGGGAAGGGGGAGGAGAGAAAATCCTTCTGGATAAAAGAGCCGATCATCAGCGACATCTCTGGCTAATATTTAGTAACTGATAATTGCCGTAACTAGGTCCATTGAGCTTTGCAAATATTATCCAGTAAATTTTAATTAGCACCCAGGGGATTGAAGAGTTGTGGAATAAGCTTCAGGAGAAGCCTGCCGAGCCCGTGGCAATGTGCTGAGTAATTTTAGATCAGCTGGCCTGTCACAGCAGATCAGTGTCATCCAGCTACTTATCCGGAGCAAAATGCACCTGCTTCTACATGGAAATAAGATGCATTATCTGCCAGTTTGTGCCACTTCTTTCTACTGCTCCCAGGCTTGATGCATGGGAAGCAAAAGGGCTGAATCATAGGGCTGTGGAGGAGACGGAAGGGGAATCTGCTGCTCTCAAGGGCACACATGGTCAAGGGCTCTGGAGGCTTGGTGGAGGTGGCACCACTTGTGAGACTTTTCTTGGGTTTTGCTATGAAAATCAATGATACTGTTTTGCAATAAAATGTACTTCTTATTAATTTATTTTTATTTGGACAATTGCTAGTCACTGCAGGATGAGGGAGCAGTTAGGTGTGGGAGACACTGAACCATGATGAAGAGGCTATTAAATCTGAAACCAAAAGATTGATTGGAAATATTTAGAAATGGATATGTACAATTGCCCAGTACATGGAATACCTCCTAATGATAAAAGAATCTGTGAATATCAAATTATGGAGCTAGAAGTTATAAACAAACTTTAATGGGCACCATGATGAACAAGGTACGTACACATTTACTGTCCCCGCTTACTGGATCTTATAGCAATCCAGCTTCTTGCTTTAGGTCACTGAACATGTATGTGGTATTGGCTGGATTTGTTATATAGACATTTAATACAAGAGCCCATGTTTTCATTAATTCAGAGACATACACACGCATATGAGCATGTAAGATACACAATAAGTATGAACCTGTACAAAATGCATCTCTACATACATGCACACACATTCAGACCAGCTCAGCATATACATTTCCATTTCTTTTTTCATTTTACCAATTATAAACTGGTTTAAGACCAAGATTGTAACACTGACTTGAATAACTTACGCAAACATTTTAAGATGGCATGTCAATAAATCCTAGGATTAGCCATCAGGAAGAGGTGAACAGAAATGAAAGTTACCTCTTCACACCTCTCAGAATGATATTTCAGTCAAAGTTCTACATAATGAAAAACAAACTGGTAATAGTAAATGTTGGGGAGGGTAGACAAAGAATGACAACCCTCACGCATGGCTGATAGAAATTGAAAACACTGCAGGCTTTCTGAAGAACAGGCAGGTTTTGAAAAGTTTAAACATTCAGTTGCATATAACCCAGCAATTTCACTGTTATGTGAAATTTATATTATACACACACATATACACATACATCTAGCCCTAAATTTAATATGAATATTTATAGCATAGTATTATTCACACTGGCCAAAAAAGTAGAACCAACCCAAATCTGATGCATGGGGAAACAAAATGAGTACAACAAAACATTATGGAGTCATAAAAATAAATGAAGTACAGTAGCAACAGATGCCACACAAGAAACTTTTAATGTGCTCCGTGAAAGTGGTCCGAGAGAAGACAAACGCTCAGAGCCAGCAAGTCTACAGATAGAGACAGCAGATTAGAGATAGTCTAGGGCTGGAGGGAGGAAGTGAAGGAGGTGATACCTGGGTAATGCTGGGGAGGAAGTGAAGGAGGTGATACCTGAGTAATTCTGGGGAAGAAGTGAAGGAGATGATACCTGGGTAATACTGGGGAGGAAGTGAAGGAGTTGATACCTGGGTAATGCTGGGGAGGAAGTGAAGGAGGTG
>PVLA01016900.1:0-19159 GCA_004027455.1 Hydrochoerus hydrochaeris
TTTCTTATTCTTAAATTGTAGATTCTCTTGTCATCTTCTAGCCTTTGTATGCTACTGCCTGTTTCCTTGTTATTTTTAAGAGATCTTTCCTTTCATGATCACACATTGAAAACTTGTCTTCAAGTTTTGATAGTCTATCCTTAGATCCTTAGTTTCTTTTAAGGAGTTTTGCCAGCTTTCAGTGGAGTTTTTAATTTCCTGGTAGTCTCTATGAATCTGATTCATGTATTCTATATTTTCTTTATGTTCTTTATTGAATATTTCTCTCCTTTTGTGTGTTCCTCCCTTCTTCTGTCTGTATCTTCCTGAGAGATACTTCCTGAGAGGATTTCTTTTATTACTCTACTCATATCTTGCTTTACCTGATTTAATATTTCAGTTTTGAGCTCGTCTACAAGGTCCTGAAGATATCTCTTAATGTCCATTGAAGCCATGTCTCATGTTGCTTGTTTGCCACCATCAGTCTCCCTTGTTTTTACCATTCCTGGATCAGTGCTCTCAGGGTTCTGTGCTGGGGGCCTCCTCCTGCCTCTCTCTCCTGTCATGACCCTGGCTTCCTCCACACAGGGGGCAGGTCCCAGCCCCCTTCCCTGTTGGCCATGTTTCCTCTGAAGCACACTGGCAAGGGATCTCCACCCTCTCCTGCCTGCTATTGTAACTGAGGTGTAAGCAGTGGCTGCATATGCCTGCCCCTCCCACCAGGGCAGCCAAACTTCAGAGGCCTTCACTTGGTTAGTGTGTGCTAGGCACAGGGAATCGATTTGGGACGGCTCATTGGGTCCCATCCAGGGCCATGGCCCAGTCCAAGCAAATCCCACGAATCTGCTCTGGGGAGGGTTCAACCAACTGAAGTCACTGTCACTCCCAGTTCAGGCTCCTCCTGCCTGATTCCAACATGTCGCCCATTTGGTTGTGCCCTTCCCATGGTGGGGGTCTCATTCCTAGGACTGACCATGGATTAGTGAAGGTCCCTTCGCTGGCTCCACTCTCTGTTGGTCTCACCAACCCCTGACTTCAGCACTGCTGTGGTTCCTGTAAGTGGCAGTAGGAACAAGTTTGGGCGGTTCTGCTGGCTGGTGCAGATTCAAGCCAGTGCAAATTCAGGCAGGCACAAACTTGATGGGTCACCACGAAAATGCTGTGTCCTGTAATTTTTAGCTGTTTCAGTTTTAGCCCTGATGTATTTGACAAGCTTTTTACGTTTTAATTTCTTCCTGTGTCAAGAGGATCCATCTCCCTCTGTCTGGGTCTTTCCAGGGTGTTTTATTCTGGCATATGAGTTGTTTCTCCCGTGAGGCTTTGTATTTTGTTGCTCACTGATTGGCCATCTTGACTTCTCTCTTGTATCTCCTTTTTAATGCAAGACTCCCAGTTTCAAGAGAGTTTATTCCATTTTATTTTAGAACACTTATTTGTAATAGTTATTACAAAATAAACCTCATCTCTACCAGTACATTTGAGAATGTTCTTTTTTATATTGTATCTAAAACATACATTTTCTACTATCATGTAAATGTGCGCTTTCTTTCCTCTGTAGACACAGAATAAATATTCAGACTGTTCTGAGTGTGTTAGTGTGTACTTGTAAATAACTCAGTTGCTCATTGAGAAGTACTGAAGTTTAATTGGCAATTGTCCTATCTTTTTCTAAATCACGGCTCACTGCATAGCCTGTCATCCTGATCTCCCTGTTGTTTCTCTCAAAGATCTTTACTCATTTATTGTCCCTATACAACTGAAATATCTCTGAAATATATCTGAAGTATGAAAAGCTTTGTTTAAAATGTATTAGGCACTTCAGAAAGAAATTATGGATTATACTTTGTCTTCCTCTACCTCCTCCATCTCCTTCTCCTTCTCTGTTTTTTCCTTCAACTTCACAACTGCCTCTTCTGCCACCTCCATCTATCTTTTCCTCCTCCTTATATTTCTTTCTTGGCAGTCTTCATCCTCTTTTGATGCAGGAGATTTCTAGGATATTGCTCATATTAAAGATATGCTCTTCCCATGAGCTCCATGCAACCTTTGCCCTCATGGTTTATATCTGTGAATAGATACGTTATCTTTTACATTTGTCTTGGTGTCAGCTCAACTGAAAACTTACTTTTTACCTTCACTGTCAATAAATTTAGTGTGCATAAAAATAGGCATGAGATTTCCTTTAAAGATATGAACCTTGAATATGTTTAGTTTATGGTAGTCATTGTCCATAATTTATTGCACTTATGTAATAACTAAGAAATTTTTCTGTTTAACATTTACCCCTACTCATTTGATAACATTTTTCAAAAATTCCTTTGCTTTAAGAATTTAGCTAAGTGATACCAGCTGTGCTTTGTAATTTTTTGTCCTCTTACCACATTTGAAATATAAACAATCTTTATTAACCTATCTCCCCATCAAAAATTTGAAAACAGCAAGACAGGTATAATCCATACATTAGTACATCCAGTGCCACAAACTGTAGTTGGGTACATGACCCTTTTATCCACTATATAATATTTCAGGGAGCAATTTACATTTGTCCACTTGTTTGTGAAATTTTGAACTATATATTTATTCATTGTATAGTTATATACCCTAAGTTTCTCACTGAACTCTAATAATGTCTTTTAACTCTTTTGACGATTGTTACAGTCAGGGTTTTCAAAGAAAGCAATTTAATAAAGTACAAATAATTTATAGAAATATTTTATAATATTCATCCAAAGAGTCAAATGCAAAAGAGTGAGGGAAATCTGTCCACACACTAAAGACCCAAAGAGTCCAGCTAAGCACCTGGATCCCATGGTAATGTCCTGCATGAGTCCAGCTGAAGACCCAGAGCCCATGACCATACCCACCACAAGTCCAACTAGAGACCTCATGCATTTCTGCTTCATGGATCTGTGCTGCAAAGACCCAAAGGTCAGCGGTGGAAACTAGAAAGGATGTGCCAGCAAGATGAAGGACCTGTGCCAGTAGGCTGAGGGATCTTCACTGGACCCAGGAAGTGGCACTCAAAGTAAGGGTCAGAGCTCTCCCAAAAAGTACCACAGCCATCCTCAGCGACAACAAGGTCCCAAACTCCTCTAATGATGAGAACCGCCGAGTTCATATCAGGAAGCCAGCATGGCAGACTTCTCCTAGAGATTGAACATCACACATCTTCCCCTCCAGAGCTATGAAGCTATACTCAAAGTAAGAACCAGAGTGCCCCCAAAGTGAGCCACAGGCATTCTCAGCAACAACAAAGTCCTGAGCTCCTCTGAGGCATGGAACAGTCATAACAGGAAAGAAGCTCGACAAGCTCCTCCAGGAGAACCAATGGCAGCAGGAGAACCAACAACACTGCTTCTTCCTCTCCAATTCTCCCTTTTATGTTGTTGGCAACAATCCTCAGGTGGGCCATCCATACCCAGTACCACACTGATTCAGCTAGGCTGGATCTTACAAGTTGACCACTTGTCAATCCACCACAGCAATGAATGAAGTAATTTATTCTAATATATTTTGAAGAATGCCAATATAGTTAGACAAATATATTACAAAGAGTAACACATTGCTTTCTTACAACAGAATATCAGAATCATTGGAGGGTTTCTTTTAATTGCACCAACTCCTGCAGTCTCTGAATTTGTAGGTTGATTGGTGCTGTGAATCTGTGATTTTAACAAATTTCCAGATGGTATTGATGCTGCTGGACCAAGGACCACACTTGGAGAAGCATTGCCTTAGGAAACTGAAAGAAGTCAACAACAAAAAAAGAAGTTACATGATGGTAACCATAGTTTATGTTTGATTGAGTCAAAAGTACTTGACCTTGAATTTTTGTGTGTGGCGGAAACAGAGATTAAGACAGAAACCATTATTTGATGCTGTCTGCAATCTGTATTTTCACTCCATTCTTTTTTGAGTATGTGTTTGGTTTCTTCTCCAAGCAAAAAAAAGTTGACTCTGCAATGCAGAATTTCATTAACAGAGATTTTTTACTTGCAGGTGGTTTTTTTTTTCCACTTGTAACTTGTTATCAAAGGTATAACACAAAGAGAATGTGAGACAATTCAGTATAATCTCTGTGAGAAACGTCAGCTCACTGACACACCAACAACAGTTTCAGATATTTTACAAAAAGAAAGAAAATTTATATCAGCCTTAAAGAGAAATCTGTACTAGAAAGAATAAGAGGACATGCTCACATACATTTATGTGTGTGTGTGTGTGCACATATACACATACACCACACACTTTTTTTCAAGATGCTATTATTTCCACCACCTGTAGTCATAATACCTCTCATTAGATTATATATTGTTCATCAGAAAAGTATTTAGCCCACACTTTGTTATCATTTTTTTTCTTCCTTTGCTTTCTAGTTGCTTATTCCCATCTGGAGAGAAGGCAGTCGTTTAAACTTGTAACATCAAAGATAGCTTCCTAAGCTAGTACTTAAATACAGTTTGTTAATAACAGTATGTTACTAATTCTTGTAAATAGAAACAAAAATTGGCACATATAGTTTTAAAATTTGCTGTCAGTGTAGCACAGGTTACTTACCTTGATTTTTTTCATCTTATGAATGAGATTCTTAAAATGCCCTAATCAAGCATCTAACTAGTAAACAGCTTCAAAAATTAAATGATGGATTTGGTCTCGCTGCTGTTTAGTTGACAGATGGGAATCAAACAGACATAAACTCTGTACTTCCAATTTATTGCTGGGAAGGGAAATTGTGTGCCCAAAATGCCATAAGACAGGTTGTTCTTCCAGCATTTATAGTCTGGTGGGAAGGAGAAAATAAAAGTCCTGTAGTCTTTCAGAAAAGATAGTTATAAGTCATTTTCAAAACAATATTTCACACTTTTAGTTTGGAAGAGAATGTAAGTAAATCAAAGCCAGTTTCTTGCTTTTTCAGTGGTCATTCATACAATTTAACCCCACCTCTCAATTTCTGATTTAATACAAGGTTGAAATAAATGAAATATTCTTTACCCAACCCACTACAGATATGCAGTGAATACTTAACAGTAATTCTAAAAATGCTTCATTGAAATGTTAAAAATGAAACATATGATTATGTATTTTGATTCTTCTTCTATTCTATTCTAACCAAATGACTGAGTCAACCCTGGAAAACTAAGATAGTTTCTAGTATGGTGTGAATGAGATGAGTATATGATAGTAATGGACATGACTTTTTTTTTTAAGTGTAAATGTTTATTTTCCTGATTTATTGTTTATTCTCCTTGATAATTATGTGGTAAGCCTTTAAACATTTAATGCAAAAAAGTTGCAGTGTTTAGTGTTTGGGGGAGACACCAATATTATATTATATGTGTTTCATTAATTGCAATTATTTAATGTTTAATCTTCAGTTTTCATGTAAGTATCATTAGTAAAAGTTCTGTCAGAATGATTATCCTCTTGAGAGTTTTCTGTTCAAATATATATTGGAGGAAAATATTTTAAGTACATGAAATTTTATTAATTAAGGAAGGAATTTATTAATACATAAATATGGGCTACTGAACTCTTACATATGGCTACTACAACTGAGTTTTTAGATATTTGAAACCCACAGATGAACGAGAGCTTTTTATGTCCCTGTCAGTTCTGGCTCTAGGATTCATCCCAGCTGATAGCCTTCTACAAGCCAACCAGAGGGCATGCTAAGAGAATGTGGGTGGCTTAGTACAACATGACCAACGAAATGGGCCACGCGCCAAACGTGTAAATGGTGTTCCATTTAGTAAACTTAGAGTCTGAAGAATGTTTTATCGGGTTGGTCACAGAAACATTTCTTGACTTCTTAATGGGTCTATTTAATTGTACAATGAATTTTATTTGTGTACCAAAAAAACACACCCAGATTTGTATACAATGATAATTATATCTGCTGATACTATCCAGGGAAAAAGTTTAAATTAATAACAAGAGTATTATCTAAGAGTGGTTTGAACAACAAATAAAATGAAAATTTGAGAAATTTGATGAAGGAGAACAACCAATTTGATGTGAGATGGAATTTCATAGTGAGATGAAATTTCAAGGGTTCAAGATCAGGGAGTGGAGGTCCAAGATGCAATATATATATATATATATATATATATATATATATATATATATAAAAAAATCAGTTCCCTACACTGCATTAGCTTATTATGTATTCCTAACATACACTAATAAAAATATAAACAGGATCAAGGAACCTATGAAGAAAAAAGTAGTAAAGAACCTATGAAGAAAAAAGTAGTAAAGAGAGATAAACTTACAGTAAATTTTAAGTAAACTTATAATTGGGAAATATTTTATAAAACAATTTCTGACTTTTATGTGAAAACCAAAAGATTACAATAGGGGGTAAAATTCTTTGCTCATTGAAGAAATAATTTTCCCTTTTTGGTACTTTTGTGCAACTTACATAATTTTTTTCTGTATATTTTCAGTATATCAGTGTGCTCATCTGGAGTTGAATCATTAAGGTAGACACTGAAAATACAAAGCGAAGGGAAGCCCAGACTTGCCTATCAGACATTTAGCTGTCTGATGCACAGGGCATCAGGGCCACAATAAACATGGCAACCTCAGCATGTACAACTGGTAGTGCTGCTACACAGAAGACAAGGTTGTTAGTTTTGATAGAAATGGGGCAGATGATAGAAGCCATCAGAGAATGGGTTGACACTTAGTTGGAGATTGAAGGATAAATTTTCATCATGTGAAACTAAATGTCATTAACTTGATTGTGCATGAGAGTGGTTTGAAGAGATGAAACAGAATCTGATTAGACTCTCCATATGAAGGCCTTGTACTATAGGGTGTGTGTGTTCTTCAGGACAATGATACGGTCTGGGTTACAGTTTAGAAATATCACTTTCATAACCAGGTGCAGGGCTTTCGGGGGAGAAAGGCTGGAGAACTACTTAAAAAGTTAATTCATGAATGCAAAGAGGACATGAAGAGCACCAGAACAGGAAAATAACAGAACAGAGAAGGTAAATGACTTTAAAAAACAGGGTTTAAAATCAATATTACTGATTAATTGGTATGGCCTAGGTGACAAGTGGAATGCAGTATGATTCCCAGTTTTTTGTCTTGGGAACATAGTTAACTGGTGATGATTAACATAAAGACTAGATTTTAAAACAAATAATTTCTGACTATTGGTGGGGTTTATAGTGGGTAGTTGGAGTGCTGGGTGTGTGAACGAGCAGAGAAAGGGAAAGAGCATGTCAGTTTGAGAGGGAGGCATAAATTGTCATGCTTTAGATTGGTAGGAATTGAAACATATTTACTGACATGTTAAGGGTGCAATGAAACAGTAGAAAAGCAAAGCTGAATTTATAAGGCTAAGGCAAAAGGAAAGAGATGCACAGTGCAGAGGGCCAGGCAGAGGGGAGAATCTGTGAGCTGTGTAAGAGCACCTGCTCAGAAACAAAGAAGTGGCAGAGTGAGAAAGTAGAGGCAGGTAGAGGCAGTCTCTCAGTATGTGTGCCTGGTGACTTCCCCTGCATAGTGGAGGTGTCATCTGGGGAAGTGCATCCTGGGTAATGTCGGGGGAGGGCAAAAATGGAGGACTGATTCTTGGTTTAGGAGATATCTAGAAACAAATGGAAGAATGTGACTGTCATAGGAGGTTTAATAACAGTACAGATCCTATGATTTTGCAGTTGTCTTCAGCAACACGGAGGCATATCTGGGTAATGTTAATAATAATGAACATTTTAAAAAGGCTTACTGTATACTAAGGGCTGTAAAATCTCTGTCTTCACAATATATTCATACGGTACATACCATTATTCTCAGAAGAGGAAACCGAGGCATTGAAAGATAAAAGTGAGTAAAGCAGATGGTCTACATAATTAGGCTTACATTCAGTTTCCTGTAGTAGCACAAGCCAAAACAAGAGGCTTAACAAAATAAAAACTTTCTTTCATCCAAATATATAGAGACAGTCTAAACTAATTTGGCTCTGCATGATTTCAGGAACACCAGATCTTTTATGTCATCGCTATTCCTGAGCCTACAGAATGAACCAAGGTGGCTGCTGGTGTTCCAGTCATTTTCAGTACTTTTAAGACATTCAGGAAAAGTAAAAGGACATGACTCCTTCCTTTTACTTAATGTCTTAGACCCAGAATTTGCACACACTACTTTTGCCTACATCTTTAGAACTTGTTTGCACAGATACTTCTGGGCCCAAAGAAGGTTGTGAAATATTCATATTCTTAACATTTGGGATGTGGGATGAGAAAATGGTGTGGAAGCCCATTGTCTAATTTGATTGCATTCTGGTTATGCTCAACAGAAAGAGAAAGGAGTGAATAATTGACATTAATGAAGAAAGTAGTTAAATGCTGAATTATGGCAAAGTAAAGCCAAGAAATGGCTGGTAATGGATGGGAGGAAGGCCAGAGAGACTTGGATGGCTTGTGAAAGTCAGTGAAGAGGTGTTATCAGCCTTAATGAAGGAGAGAAGTTCACAGGTAGCTCCTTGAGATGCAGATTATGTGCAGAGGAAAATAGGGGAGTTGAAGATTTTGGAGGTGGAAGAGTCCCAGCAATGGTGATAAGAATGCCCCTGGGGTTAGGCTATGTTAATTAGGTGAAGACACTTAGGGGCCAGGTAGTTCAGAAATGGAAATAAAAATCTTCAGTAAGTAGACAGAGAATGCCTTAATGATAATTACTCAGGCATATATATCACAGTAGTGATGACAAGGGCTTAGAAAACTGTCTTATCACTGGGATAATGATTATACTGTTTCAATTTGGAGAAATAATAGTCAGAGTTCAAAGTCTTTGTACTCAGATGACATATCTTATGTTCAAAATTGCATGTTTTCAAAATAAATAATGTTTCAGATAACTGGACTTTTTCATTCTGTGCAACTCATTCCCATGGAATAGTTTCTAAAATGTGTTAAAAATTGCTTTCTTAAAATAATACATGAAGCATATATTAGTATTGACACTCATGGTTAATTGCAACTATGGATTGTTCTCAACTGAAAGAGAAGACCCCAGCTCTTTCTCTGCTTAACACTGTTCCATCATAAGATATTGAGAACTGATTTTCTCTTGGGCATTTTGAGAGTATTTTCATTCCCTGTTCCCTGAAAATAGAGATTGTGAGATTCTGACCCCTAGATAAAAAGGTTGCTATTATTTGGAAAATTAAAATTTACAGAAAGCTGTGCATTTTTTAAGCTTTGCATCCTAATTTTAGGATCAGATTATCTTATGCTGACATTGTCTTCCTCACAGACCAGAAGGGGTTTATACAAATGGAAACCCTAGTTTGCCTTAACAAAAAAAGTAATATAAAAATGACACTACCTAATAAGGAATGATTCTTAAAACAAGCCTCTATTTTTAACTTTAAAAATTTAATTTCTCCCTAAATACATTTTGAAATGACGTGTGGAATTTCAGTGTAGTTGGCACAGTCCTGTCTCATTATTCCCATGTACTGTTCGTGCTAAGTGATAGTGAGGCTTATAAGTTTCTGCACTTTAATTTGGAGTTCTGCAAATTTTCTGCTTCCTTCTTCCTTCTGCTCCTAAAAGTTAGAGGGCCGGACCAGAGAAGTCCAGTCAGCTGTGTGAGTGAGTTGAAGGAGTCCTGAATATTACAGTGCTCTTGCCTTACATGAGTTAGACACATTGTGCCAGTGTCAAGCCTGTTGTTACAGAGAGGCCGAGGCCTGGATGCGTTTTATAGGCAGGCATTTGACAGGGCACAGTCAAATGGAAACGGGCTCCTCTGGACGCCTGGTTGGGAGGTCTGACTGGTATTCAGACAGACCCTCCTTTCATCCTTCTCTCTAATCCCATGCCCCAGCATATTCCAGATACACAGCAGAGAAGAGTAAACCAGTCATTTTAAAAAAAATCACCTTAAGAGAATTACATTTCCTGGCAGTTTTGTGCTGTGTTAGGATTCCAGTGATTTTTATCCTGTAATTACCAACTGAGAGACTACTCCAAGTGGCCCAGGTGATTGTCCTTGGCATGGCTGTGACTACAGAAGCTACAAAGCTTTCGAGTCAGCTTCACGGTTGTCTGATCACTAGTGGGCTCCAGGTGATGTGAAAGGGAAACCCATGGCCGAAGACCTTCGCTTTGAAGGCAGGTTCAAAAAGGAGCCACACACCTACTTCTGTTTCCTGAAGGCTGAGTTAGTTGAACAGTTATTTGGCGCTTTCAGGATTTCTGAGTGGGACTTAAAACTGTAACTTTCATTTGAGCCCAAGGCCCTCAGAATAAAGAGGACCACTTGCTGGCAAGGTACAACAAGGATGGGTTTTATCTGAACTACTTTCTCCTTTGTATCTGAAATGAGAGGAAATTAATAAAGCTGTATAAATTACTCACTGGATGGTAATTATTTTTAAAAAGATACTTTCATATTTTATTTTGATTTTTAAAAATTCTTAATTCTGGTAATGAAAGTCATAAAAAAGCCACCAAAGAAGGGGAGCAAATGAAGCTGACTATGATTATACATGTACTAATTTGAATCTTTGAGGTAGTGTCTTTATACTATTTTTACATAGAAATGCAAATTATCATGATATGCAATAAATATGGTAAACTCATCTTTTCTTAAAATACTGATATCTAAAGAATTGAATGAAGTTTCTGTACTTTTTTCTTTTTTGCTTTTTAATGTTTCTTTTTAATTTAATGTCTTAATCATTTTTAACTGATATTTTTCTTTTTACTAAACCACGAGTAAGGTGTGTTAATTGTGAAAGTCAAAGTTTAATAGATATGTATGAGAGGAAAAAAATCAAAAGCATTCAGCTATTTCATAGCTGTTTGTCTCCAGGCAGGCAAAAATTCAGTGTAACTTACTTAGATTTAGAGCAAAGAAAATGAGTTTTTAAAAAGGGAAGTTTGATGAAACCCTTGTAGAGGTGAGGAGAGAAGAGAAGTCCTAGATATGAGTTAAACAGGCAATTCACACTATTTGATATCAGGGAAATTCCTTTATGGGAAAGCTTTTTTTCTTGTCAAAATGTTTCATTAGTTTATTAATTAATCTATTAATCACTAATTATTTCACTAATTAACAAGGATTTATTGACTATTTATTATAGACCAGGAAATGTGCTTAACACTGAGGAACCTTAATAATCAAGGTGACTATATGGCAGTGTGCTATTTCAAACAGTATTACTGGAGCTCACATTAGTGGGTCCAGTGGCCAAGTGTGTCAGGCAGGTGCCAGAGGTTGGTATGGGACCTCACTTGGCATGCTGGAGGGACAGCTAAGCAACTGGTGGGCAGAGGGTCAGATTCTCTCAGACCTGCTGGGCCAAGGCAAAGAGTTGGAATTTGTTACAGAATTATGGGAATAGAGTACTTACAGTACTTTGAAGTGGGGAGTGATAGTTCATAAGACCTAAAAATAGGAAAATTTAGATTTATGATGTTTCACAAAATTCTGAGAATTCCTGTGTCATGTCTGCTGTATCCTTATGGTGTACTTTAAATTCAGTTCCTGTATATCTATCACCAGAGGGAATTAAAAACAATATTTAAGATCTCAATGTATGTTGAAAGAAGTTAATTCTTCATTCTTTTCATTAAATCAACTAATAGCCCTAATTTTCCTTAAGTGATTTTTTATTACTTGTTTTAAAGGGATTTTTAAAATCGGACTCAAGTTTTACATGTTTTTTTGTATAGTTTATGACCTTCTTAACCTGTTAAGTAAATGTTTGAATAGGACAAAGATACACACACATATTAAAAGAGCTTCCCAGATGTTACACTCTGAATCACATGTTAATATATTATGTTTAAAAAGAAGACAAATAGTCACACTATGACTGCAACGGTACTGATTCTGTGAGAGAATCAGTTGTCTAATGAGAACCTCCTCATCCTTCCTCAGAATGAAATATATCAAGAATCAAAGAAATAATAACCATCCTTAACATTTCTACTAAAACCCTGACCCTAAAATAATTTCCACCAACTTAACTAAAATGATTAAAATTGTTCTTTCTGCAGATAGATGAGTAAACTATGTTTAATTTGTCCAGAGTCATTAAGATTTACACAAAGTTGGAAATATGTTGTATAATATTATTTTTAATACTACTCAACATACATACACTGTTAATTTTTTCCTACAATTAGTTCAGAAAACTTTGCACCTAATAAGTGTTTTCGAGGAACAAAATCCAGCATCTTTTCCTCACCCACCACATGATACCTCTATATCAAAAGACAGATTATCAAGATAAAATTAAAATATTATTTTAGTTAAAGTTTTATATGATATAGTACTCCTCTGAAACAAGACGTATGACCCAAGGAAAACTGTGTATGTATTCAGTCTGATCAAAGAAGTGGATAGTCTTGGGTAACTTGATAGAAGAGGGGTATGATCTAGTGCTAATAAATGGAGGGGAATTTTAACAAGACCTGTTTGTTCAGATTCTCTCCTGTGTTTCTGGATGACGTTCTCTCCTGACAGGATACGTGGCTGGGCCTTCCTGGGATCAGAGTCTCCTGACCTGCTTTCAGGAGAGAGAGGTCAGAGAATTCCTTCATGACCATGCTCAGAGAACAAAGGCAGGAAAGGTCAGAATGACTTTGCTCTGTGCTTTTCTCAGTTGCCAAGGTGCCATAGCTGGGGGTATTATGTTTTGAGCCTCAGTATCTTTTATAAGTAGTCTATGAAAAATAATAATGGATTCTGAAGTCTTAGGATGGTTTTAAAATATGAAAATAAATTTTTAGAGTTTAAAAAAAAGGAAGGAAAAAACAATAAAAGTACATGTGTGTTATCTATTTCCTAGGCATATAACTTGACAGTACTGAGTTATTTGCTCATCAAATTTAACTCCATCCATTGTTAAAACTTAATTTTTTTTATTGCTTTCCAAATTATCTGCACCCGATTTCTTTCTTGGATTTTGTCCCCCTCCTAATAACTCTTACTGGGTTTTCCCTTAAAATGCATTTAGTCTGACCCATCTTAGGTTTTATCAATTGAAATGTGAACACTATTAAGAAATACTATACAATGGATTCACATGTAAGAAGCATATATAGATAGTACACAAATATCCTGAGGCCAGGGATAGGCTGAATTGAGGAAGTTGATTTAAATGTTTAAAAAAATGTTCTTTTCAAAGTGTCAATACTTTAAATATTTATAATGTAAAGGTATATCATTAAGTGAATGTTTCTTCTTGGAAGGGTACATGGATCAGAATCAAGCCCAGAAACAGTAATACATAACACATGAAACAATCTTACTTTTCAAAGCACTTTCAGACACTTTAAACCTGTGATCTTCATTATCAGTAGATACTGTTGGTCTGTGGTTTTGCACTTGAGGAACCAAAGTTTTACAAATAGAGATTACCCCTCTCAAATCCATTGAGGAAAAAGAATTAATAAATTAAGACTATGACATGTGAAGCCTTTTATAAATTAAGACTTAATTTAATTAATAAATTATGACTTAATGTCATAGTCTTAATTAATAAATTGTTACCATGTGATATTTGTCTTAAGTGCTTCACATGGAGAAATTGAAAAGGGGTAATGTACCAATGGGTTAAAATTACTTGCTTTGACAAGGTGGGTATGAGGTGGACCAAACTATGGTCAACCAATGAGCTTATGAGTATAATCACTTAGGTAATATTGATTAAATGAGGATCAAATGGGGAAGCAAGTCATATAGCAAGTGTACACGGACCAGAATGACCAGGAACTTTTCCCAAAAGGGAGGTTTTGGTCCCCTACCAAAGTTGATCAGTACTTACATAGAATATCAGTCACTGCTGTTTATTTCTAGGGGAAGTATGTAGTTGAAGTCACTGCATCTTTTATCTTGAGATCTGGCCTGTAACAATGTGCCTTCACCCACAATTGTAATATATCTGTACAGACTCCTTTGAAGGCTTGGCCCTGCCTGACTGCCTATAATATTTCTACCTAATTTAGCTGTCTATAATAGTTTTGATAAAATCCATTTTTATATCTAATGTGTAATTAAGTAGAGGAAAATGAAGTAACAATAATAGCATACTTTTTAGCAAACTACATTTCACTGAAAAGTGTTTATAATATTTATTAACATACAGAATTAGTCTTAACCTGTTAGAAAGAGAGAAAATGCAACACCTTTCAAAGATGCAAATTGACAATTAACAAAACAATAGAATTCTAAGCCTTCCTTTGCCAGAGGTGTAAATTGATAATCAGGCTCTGCTGAAAAGCTGGTTGTTTCTATTTAAAAGTTATCTTGAGATGAAGGCTCCCTAAGGAAAAAGAAAATAAAGAGTATGACCAGTTTTGTTAAGTAGAACATCCAGTCCACACTGATATCACCATACTACTGCTCTCTACAGTTTACATTTGAAAAATCACAGCCAAAAGAGAGAGGGGAAAATGTGTGAATTCGGTTTCTCTATATATTTAACAGCGTTGCTTTTCACATTTATTGCTGATTCAATTCACAGTTCTGACCTTTACTTTTAACGTATAAAATGGTATGAGACCTGGGTACCTGAAGAATCTAGTAATACTTGTCTGTGTCTCTGTAGAGCCATATTGTGCTGTGTGTGTGTGTGTGTGTGTGTGTGTGTGTGTGTTGTAGCACTGTCTACATGTCCTGAAAAGATGAGAATATTTCTTCCTCTGTCTTCCAAAGGTTGTAGTCTGATAAAATAAACAATAGGTTAAGAAAAAACATGCAAATTTACTTACACACATGGGAGTGTTACACAAAGGTACTCAGTAACCCAAAGAGATTCACAAACTTAAATAAGTCCTTTCTTCATAGGGGAGAGGGAAATGGTGGGTCCAGGCAATGTAGAGGGGGACCTTATGGTTTTTGGGGAAGCTGATTGGGCCCAAGGACAGACAGTGGCTTAGGACAAAGTTCTCTCATGTGGCATTTACTCTTCAGTCTCTCCCTATTATATTTTATCTTCCTTGGTTAAAGAAGTTTCAGTAAGATAGTGGAAGAAAAGGTGTTCCTGTTTTTTATCTTCTGCCTCTGTAAATAAGGGAATTTCAGAGAAAGTTCTCTCCCTGTATTAGTGAGTGCCCTTGGGGACAAGGGAAAGTCAGAGGAACCTGACTCTTAGGGCAGATTGTGAGGCCTTTTGAATTCCTTGACTCTACTCAGCATGCTGAAATCTCATGCTCCGGGGTATCATTTCTTGATCCCCAACATTAGAAAGATCTGCAGTGAGCCTTTCACTGCACACACTGGATCAGTATCTTTAAAGTACAGCTTCTGCTTCCAAATGGAAATAATGTAACCTGTCTTGAGGAAGCGTCCTGAGGTTTATTGTAATGTTAATATAGACGATATGAAGGTAATTTATAAAGTTTTTTTGTGGTATCTAGTAAAGAGACCCTCAGTAAATGGAATGCTATCTGCTTAATTAACTATAGAAAATTCATAACTGATTTTCCAGTTATGATTTGTATCCCCATAAGCAAGGCTTTGTTACTCTGCCCTTCTTTTGTGAAGTATGGCCATCAAGTTAGAAATCAAACTAATGAAAACTAGTCAAGTAGTTAGTTGACTTATGGTGTGGCAAATGAAACAAAACAAGACAAAACACTCAGGTATTTCAACACTCAGAGGAATTGTGATTCACAATAAGCTCTTACATAAATATATCTGAAATTGCAAATTTGGGAGTTTGAAAACTCAAGACATCTTTCTATATGTTTTTCAAATGGTTTACTGTCTTTTTATAAAATTAAACTGGAAGCAAAGAAGAAATAAAATCAGGCTAGTGAATGAGGTGATATGAGTAGGATTTAGAAAGAAAGTTACTGCTTAGCTCTTTGTTATTCATTCACTCATTCATTCATTCATTCATTCACTCATTTTAGTTACTGTGACTTTCCAGAATATCACACATGTTCATATAAATATACAAATACACCATCTTACTGCAGAACCACTTCATATAAATTCCTGTAAAGATTATCTTCAGATGGATCAATATATAGTTCTGTTTCTCTTTGAAGAGTTTTGTTTTCTTTATAAATATAGCAAGTATTTTATTTCCTTTGAAATATATATATATATATATATAACTAAATATATATATATAAATCTAATTGTTACATATATAACAATTAGCTGATGGACTGGGAACATAAGTTAGAGTAAGAGTTGATTGACACTTTCCTTCTCCATTTCTGCAGGATGCTACTTAGTGGCAGATGTCATACTTATAAGAGGAGTTTTTGCTCACCAAGAGCTTCAAAGCATGGCAGTACCTCAGAAGTATTCTTATAGCTGAGTTCATAAGGAAGCTGAACTGTGTTTTGGTTATTACTGTCATCTTCAGTCAGTTTGAACCTGTGTGTGTGTGTGTGTGTGTGAACATTGGTCTTCAGCATAAAATGGAGGCTATATAATTTTTACAAGTAACGCAGGCTGCACAGTATTGCCACCAATGTGTTCTCTTTTCTCAGTAATTGCCCCATCATGAGTCTGGGCCCTGTAGTCTTAAGAACTGGGCACCTTTCTGACATTTGTTTGCTTTTAAGTATAGGAGCAGGAAGGTACTGCGGTCCCCACCCACATTCCCACTCACTTTCCTCTCCCCTCCCTGGGTTTTGGCTGTCCTATATGTCAGAGGAAGGTTCTTCACTTTCTGTGCCTCCTGAAGTTTCCTGACTAAGGTCCCTCCAAGCATCCTTTGGCTCTTTCCTTGCTGGTTGTGGATTTTCTTCATGGGTGCCGTCTAAGGTCAGCGTTAGTCTTCTCTGAAAGCAAAGCCTAACGAAGATGGATAGATGGCAAATCTAAGAAAAGTTCCTTCTTTTGAGACTAGCTGGAGCTTTCTGCTCTCAAGGAGAATGATCTTTTTCTACAAATGACAGTTTTTACATGAGTCCAGCCCAAACTGCAGTGGATGAATCATAGATAAAAGATCATTGTCCATTCATGCTTTTCAGACTATTTTCCTGCTAGCACCCTAAAACACTACAGTGATCTTTAAAATCTGAGCCAAGTCCTACCTTCCTTATTGCCCAGATCTGGGCTAGGTGAGCAGGCATCACCCAGTCTGCGCCTGGCTCTGCGGGCTCCTCAGGAGTGAACAGCACATGCCAGCCTCCCTCACTTTTCCCACCTCTCCTAGCCCTTAGTTCTAGCTTTGGGAGAATTCTTGATGGATGTGGGACTCTGTCTCACAGTGCTGTAAGCCTAGTGTGGTACTCAATTTACACCTATCAAAATGTGTTCTAAACAGGTCAGAACCATACTTTTTGTTTCTAATGTTCCTTTAGCAGAACTGACCCCTTTCCAGAAAGAATTCTGTGGGAGTTATGTTTGGTTTTTTTTGTCTCATTTCATTTAAGAAATTTGGACTCCAAAGCAGAGATCTTAACAATATCTTTCATTGCTTTTTCCTCTTCTAGGTATTCTGGGAATCATAGAAAGATTAATCTCTTTCGCCAGATTTAACAAGGCCGCTTCACTCTTTTTTAGGCACCCTTTATCTGCTTGTGGAATTTAAAACAAAACTCATTTTCATCACAGGCCTGTGCTGTTTCAGAAATGACACATGAGCCACCATCTCTGTGCACTAAATGTCCAACTGAATGACCATCATTGTCAGAAAGCATATTGAGTTTGGTTCTGAGGCTCGACATCATTCTTATTTTATGTACGGTCCAGGATTTTTAGAAATCCTTGTGGAGTTTCCCCAGGCATAATGTGGCTAAACATCAGAGCACAATCTCATGTGTTTAAGAAACTTTATTTTCTACTATTTAACATAATTATTTACATAATTATTTTCTTTGTGTGTGTGTGTGAAAAAAAGTTTTTATTATTTAATTTTTTTCTTTTTTTTATTTAAAGAGAAACAAAAGCATGTAAAGGGTAGAGATAATACAGAATTTCAAAAAAAAGATAATAAGAAATAACTAGTTGATAAATTACGTATTTTCCTCTTAGAAATAGTTGTTCAAGTTACAAAATTAAAGCATACAAAGTAGATATACAAACAGTGAGAGTGTAAACAGCTATTCATGCATGAATCTCTACATGCATTTCTATCCTTTCTGTATTAGAGGGAAAAACAAAACATAGCAAGACAAAACAAAACAAATTCCTATAAAAACATAAACCAAAGAGTCATATAAAACTATAGTACAAGGTGAACTACAATGATTACTGTGTTGTTTCTTATTATCTTCAATAGAATTGTCTATATCATCAGGCATAATTGAATATAGCAGTATAATTGAATATAGCAGTACATAACAAATCAGTAAAAATGAAACATTGTAGACAGTATAAAACTTCAAAGGCAGGTAATAATCAAACCAGAGTAGATATTCTGGTGAATCTTGTCATCTTAAATGCAGTTGCCTATACTCTCAGACCTGATACTATCAATCATGACAGCTTTGAATAAAATCTATCAATACAAAACAATAGTCTAACAAACCAGATTCGATTAAGATCAGTCATGGTAAAACAGTGTAGGTTTTACAGAGCTTTAGATTAAGTTAATAGGAAATTAAGGATGATTACCATACCATATCCTGTTATTTTCAGGATTACTGTCTGTGCCCTCAAAACTAGTACAGGTAGAATGACTGGAACAGAATATAATACATCTAAGCAGAGTAGTGTGAGTAATGTGGGTTTTAAATCCTAGTGCACTATTAACAATATAGTGTATCAAGGCCATCTATGTTAGAGATTCTAGTTATCCTTCTCTGCCTCATTTCTGCTATGCTATTTTTCTGCCTTTGTTTGTCTAGTTTTCTCCTTCATTCTACTGCCTGCCCCACTCATTGAGGCCTTTCTGCCACTGTTCCTAAAATCCTGGTATTTTTTTTTTCTCTCTCTAGAATGTCCTTCAGTATTCTCTGTAGGGTTGGATTGCTGATCACAAATTCCCCCCAGTTCCTCTTTGTCATGGAAGCATCTTGTTTCTCCATTAATTTCTAGTGACCATTTTGCAGGATACATCCATCTGGGCTGGAGGTTATTTTCTTTCAGGGCTTGGAAGACTTCGCTCCAACCTCTTCTTGATCTGATGGTCTGTCTCAAGAAGTCAGCTGTGATTGTGATGGGCTTACCTTTATAGGTAATCTGTTTCTTTTCTCTGATGGCTTTTAATATTCTGTTTTTATATTGAATTTCTGGTATCTTG
>PVLA01016901.1:8831-19264 GCA_004027455.1 Hydrochoerus hydrochaeris
AAGCTTTTGTATAAACTCTCTCATACTACTCACAGAAGGTAAAATTTCACAATTAGCTTTCACAAAGGGGTTATCTAGAGGGTCTCTAGTAACTCCTCTGGAGTTTCTATTTTCAATTTCATATTGAGTATTACATGGAAATATATATATAGGAATTAAACAAATTACAATTATCAGTACAAAACATCCCAAGATCCCCGCGCCCATTTCCCACATGCGGCGTCCTTTTCCTGGAGAAGCGATTCCTCAAAGCACTCTCCTCCACCCATGGACCTTGTCACAAGGCATGGATGGACTAGGACACAGCATGGATGGAAAAGGGTGCCGCAGCAAAGAGTACACAAACAAAAATCAAACTGTACAGGAAGTACTGTGAAGAATCTACAGCTGGGATCTTATCTTATTAAAATGCTTTTGCACTTTGAAAGAAATTTCCAATAGAGAATGAGAAACATTTTAGGCAACTGTCCCTCAGACAAAGGACTTATATCTAGAACATGGAAAGAACTGAAGAACATCAAGCCCCCCAAATTCTAAGACCCAATCCAAAAATGGGCATCTGAGATGAACACACACTTCTCAGATGAAGAAATACAAATGGCAAATAAATACTTGAAGAAATATTCAGTATCACTGGTCATTGGAAAAATGAAAATTAAAACAGCATCGAGATTCCATTTGACTCCAGAAGGAATGGCTGTCATCAAGAAATCAACTGAAAGGAATCTTTCTGTAATGATGGTGGCAGGGCAGACTGGTACAACCATGGAAATCAGTGTGGCTATTCCTCAAAAAATAGGATTTGAGTTTCCATTCCACCCAGCTATTCCCCTTCTTAGTATTTTCCCAGAAGAATTGAAAACATCGTGCCAGAAAGATGCATATGCACCGTGTTTATAGCAACACAATTTGTAATATCTAAATCTTGGATACAACCCAAATGCTTATCAACGATGGAAGGACTGAAAAAGATGTAGTATTTTTATATGATCAAGTACTACTGAGCTATAAAGAAGAATAAACTTGAGGCTTTTATGGGTAAATGAATGCAACTTGAGACCACTCATAAGTGAAGTAAATCAATGTTGCATGTGTACTTATCATATTGTCTCCCCAGTGTAAAAAAACTCTGTATTTGGGAATTATGGTGGTTATGAATTGCATAATTAAATGTACTAATATGCTAAATGTCACTGAAGTTTACCCTTTAGAAGCATACTACTTTCATGGTATGTTTTATCTAAAAAAAGTATGGGACAGAAAATAAAGCCATGTAATAGAAAGCCAGACATTGTTATTAACTGATAGAAACTGGTCTATCTAGACAAAGAAATTGTTTTTCATTGGACCAATTTTTATATTTTGAGTGACCTCAACTTTGCAACAAAATCTACAATGGGGCACACTACACAAAAGATGTTGATTTAGTGATGCCAGTGAGAGGTTAATTCTGATTTATTTATGCAGTGGTGGTGAGAGTTCAGGAAAAGACTTTTAGCTTTAATCATAAAAAGATTTAACACACTGGGGCAATTCTTTATACACTTTCATATTATATTATCTTTTTGACTACACTAAGACATTTTTTTCTTCTTATTTTATTTATAAGGAGATTTAAGAACAAAGAACATAAGGATTTTATTTAAGATTCCATAATAAATCTCTGGCTGGTATCATTCTCCAGTTTCTTATTCTTACATTATTCTTTAATCACACACAGAAGGGGGAGCCCACACAGGGAGAATTGTCCACATTTAAACACTTGAGGTCATTTTCCCTACTAGTCTGAAAAAAAGCCAATATTAATTTCATCACAGTGAGTGAATGTTACTTCCACTTTCTTTTTAAATCCATCTCTTTCTGAATGATCTGAAGTCTTCTGTTAACTACCAGCTCCTCATTCTGAGACAGTGTTCATACCACTCTGCTAGTCTTTAAAAAGACATTTTGGCTCTGCATCATTCACCAATTAAAATAGGTTCACAGGCAGGATGTTAGCTCTGTTTATAGAAAACACCAGGACAGATGGAGAAGTAATGACAAATAAAAATAGATCCATTTATCAAACAGAGTCCTTAACAGAAGCATTTGAAAATCAACAAGGAAACTGAAGACACTGGAGCAAACTCTAGCCTGTTGTCACAGTGCACTGTCCTGAGTGACAAATGGGACACTGACAGGGGGATCTGTGTAAGCCTGGAGCCATAGCTATGCTGGACTTCCAGTAGTTTCTATTATTGGGGGCCTTTTAGGGGCCAGCTAAATAGACTTGGCTATGCCCCTGGAATCTCTGCCAGGAACTGAATGAGCACAGCATTTGCTTGAGTACTGCTGATCCCTTGACTGTAACTGGATCAGCTGACATCATCCAGTGTGATGAGCCCTATGAAATGTCACCCTACCAAACTCCACCCTTAAGTCAGAGTTCACTAATCCCTGGGGACTAACAGTCAGCCCACATTCAGGGTGACTCATGCTGCTGCTGTTGGGAGATGGTCACCATGTGAAATGTCCCATTATGGGCTTTCTCATTGCAATTCACCTTGCCCTGCACTTATTTTGATGTAGAATTTTTAAAAAAGACAAAGAATTTACCATCTATCCTTGAAATTAAGGAACCTTGAAGAGTGCTGTGTAGCTTCCCCAGAACAGCATGTGAATGTTTGTTTACCTGGAACACAAAAACTGTGGAACCAAGAATGACAGTCACAATCTCTTACACAAAGTGTAGGAAGAAATAAAAGCCAAACTAGTTGAAATATTGTATGTTGATTAATAAAATTATAGTAGAGCATGTTTATTTTTGCTAATCCTGAATAAAAACGTGTTTAAATGATGGCAAGTAGATGTTATTTTAGCCTTTTCTTTAAAAAACCTGTTTCAAATGAACACTAAAGTTTTTAATTATTAAAACCTATATGTGGCATAGCAAGAAAATATTGCTATGAAAACATACTAAAAAACTTCCCATCATAATTTAGCATGTTATTGTTTTAAAACAGCACATTTTTGGAAGTGTTTTAAGATAAAATGGTGAGTAATAAAAAAAAAGCAGAGGCCTGAGTGAAGTGCATCATTCCAGAAGTGTCCTTATGCATGGCTTCGGGGAGAGATGGAGTGAGCTGAAGAGATGGAAATAAAACTGCACGGGGTTCAGCTGCTCTGCTGCAACCCAAATACCTGCCTGGCTTGCAGAAATGCTGGATCCCGAACCAGTCCTGCTTTCCAAACCCAGTCTACCCTGAGAGTCATGTAAATCTCAGTACTTCATACGCTGGAGTTCAAAGATGCCAAAGTACATTCTCAAACAAAGTGGACATGACAGCTAATCTACATGATAGCCAAAAAGAGGAAAGAGAAATATGAGGCTGCTGGTAAAGCCAGGCTTGGGCATAGGATGGCAGGGAAGTACAGTGCAGTGCAGAGACAGCAGAGGGGAACAAAATGAAGTAGGTTGGTCCTGCTGAGTCTGTGAGCCTGAAGACCAATCAAAGTCAAAGTGTATGCTCATCAGTCCCATGAGCTCCCAATGCAGTCAGCGTGTGTAATTTGCACACTCCTGGGAGATGCGCCCAAGGGGAGGACCTGTGAGGGGACACCATGTGTTCCCAGGGCAGTCTCTGCCCACAGAGGCTTCTGTGTGTCTTTGTGTAGCTAAGCTGGTGCAAAGTCTTTCAATGTGCAGTTCTTTCACACACTTGCCATTGAATAACACTGAGAATTTGGGGACATAAAGAAAAAAATAACAAGGGAAACAGCCAGCACTACGGTTTTTACTTTGCTCCTTTAATTGCAGTCTCCTCACCAATGCAACCCACAGAGAGCCAGAGAGTTAAGTGTTAGGGTGGTAGATGTTTCATATTAAAGTTACAACTATATATAGAACCATACCCATATTATAAAGCCACATATTATAAAGTGACTTGCAATGCATATTTCAATCTGGAAAATGTTTTGGCTATTTAGTTGAAAAGGAGATGTATGAATGCCACCTTGGCTACTTTTTGCACAGAAAGTTTTGTTTTATGAAGAACAGCAGGAGGAAGATCTTATTGTTTTCCATCAGAGAAAGTAGTTGCCATAATGTGACCCTCATTTATTGAATTCCTTGTTCTCTTCATCTCTTCAACTTTCAGCTCCTAGATTATCTCGCTGTAAGCACCATGCCTGATACTGTCAGCCCTTCTGTATTTGTGGCTAGGTCCAATCCAAGGATTCTCAGGGGTTAGCTAAGGTTCAGAGGGATGAGGGAGTGTGGGCAAGAGGGAGAGACAGCAAGTGAAAGAGACAGAGAGAAAAAGGGATAGGAGAAGGAAGGAAAAAAAGGAATGGAGAGCAGGAGAGGGGAGCAAAATGAAAAGGAGTAGAGGAGCTAGGGCAGGGAAGAGCAAGAAAGAGAGAAGTACGTAGAATGGTTTCATGAAATTTTCAGACATTTAGCTGTCTTGATTCCTTTACTGACAGCTATAAATAGCAGCATATTGCACATATGGATATGCTCTTTTTCTATCACCCAACGACCATTTCATATCCCCAGATTAATTATCTACTCTTTTATGTTTAATTTGTGGTCATGGTAGCCAATTTCTTTGGACTACTTTGTTCAGGCTCTTGAGCCCACTACATTTGATGGAAATCAGCCAAAGGTATGAAGAAAGAAACAGATATATTTATTTTCTCCTGACTCCTGTGGAACCAAGTTCTAGCCATGTTTACTGTCCTGGGGAAGCATTTCCTGGGCAGGAGGAGAATCTCTGCTGCAAGGACTTCAGGGTGTTCTGATAAGAGACTTTTCTGTCTCCATCTGTGAAGATGGTTTCTCATGGTTGCCACCCATATTGTGCAAACGAGGCATAGGAGGCCCACTCATATCCTACTCCAGCTGATACACACTGCTGCAGCTTGGGTTAAGTGACTGTGTTGGCTCAGCTGCTGTCTTCCTCAGAGGACTGTCAGAGCCTGCAGGAGCTCCCAGCCCAGGTGTGCATGTGGCTGCCAGGACCTACATGGGATCCTTCTGCCCTGTGAGTCCCTCTGCTGAACTGCAGAGAGTCCCTGCAGAGTATAACCCTAAAGTCATTTGATCATGTTACATGGCTAGCATGACAACCAAGAGTGCCTGACTACAGGTCACCAAAACAACCTCCTTAGCAAAGCTATTGGCCAAATAAAGTAAGTATTCTATCACTCTTAGCCAAAACCAAAGCCACTTTTTTTAAAAACTCAATCCTCTCAATTGAGTAACAATTTATTCTTTTTATTCTCTTCAGTGATTGGAAAATAGGCAGATTGTGAGTTAATCCATAAGAAAAAGTGCATTGCACAAAGACATTATTTATTTTTAAATCAAAAGCTTATGGCAATGTCCACTCCACAGAGGCATAGATGAAAGCAGAGCTGCCACTGTCTCAGTTAAAAAGCACACAATGTCCATGTTGCACAAGGCAGTTGGGTAAAATGCAATTGCTAAGGAGAGGAGAGGAAGCTTCAGTCCAGGTTAGTTACTCCAACTCAATATCTTTTCAGATTTTGGCATCAGCTGTTTGAGTCAGGCTTACTTCAGGTCATGGTCTTTTCACATCATTTATCTCATGTTAGCCTCACAAAATCTTTGCAACAAAAAGAACGTCAAACCATGACAAATGTAACTTCCTTAGTCCATCTTAGAAAAGACTTCAGGAGATCCACTCCATCCCCACACCTCTTGGAAAGGGGAACAGATTCATTAGCAGGTTACAAGTTTGTGTTTACAAATGACATGTCTCTGGCTCGTAAGTCCTTATCCAACATTTTTCTGAATCATACATTATACGGATGCCCTAAGTATCAGATAATTATTATAGGTTTTCAAAACTGATTTAAGAATTTGGACTAAAACCAGCCCAGACTGGAGTTTCAATATTTCAATATGTAACAGATAACATTGAAGAAAACAACACAGTCATCAAAATAGTGGTAGTCTATTTAGATGTGCCTCATGGGCCAGAAAAATGGATTTTCTTTCAGATGGATATTTTGTTCTTGTTTTTTTTTACAGTCTTATTTATTTCATACACTATCATTGTGTTGTGATTATTTTCATTTGGTTACAGGTAAGGCAAGACTGCATTTATCACACTGGAGTGTTTTTCCTTGAAAGAAACACATGTAACTGAGTTCAATAGCGTGTCCTGGGTATAACCAAGGAAGGAATTTGGCTTTAATATCTTTTACTACTGTAAATAAATTGCTTACAAGATGGGAGATGTAGTGACTGAGGAGTTCACTACATCAAACCTTGCTCTGAAGAAATGCTGAAATAAATACAATAAAAGTTGAATGTGTCAACTTTTGAAGCAAACTATAACTTCAAAATGAGAAAATGTTAAACAATCAAGTGCAGACATTAGTTATAGGCTAGTTTTATCATTGAAAAGATTCACAGATCCAGCACTATTTGTAAAAGCATATATAATATGTAAACTATGTATGCTACAATGTGTTATAAATGCATGCTATCCTGTACTTTCCACATAAAATGTATAAAAATGCACATAGAGCAGAAGTGGGGTGCATATGACCAGATCTCCCCAGGCAGGGAACCCCCTCCCCAAAGACCTGGGCATGGAAACATACCAGCAGTTGGTGAATTGGATGAGTCAGCACTGTGCTTTGGCTCATGGACAGGGGGACTAGAAAGGGGCAGGTGGGGCACCTGGTTTCTCCTTTCATATATATACCAAAGGGCTGGGGAGAGCCCCAGAGACAGAACTCCAAACCCAGCCCCCACATCAGAGGGCTAGATCAGTCCTATACCCAGCACAAATCCACTGCAAAATTGATTGAGGTATACAACACATTTTTGAGCTCAGACATGGACCTACTGTAGAACTGCAAACATCAGAGGAATTTTGTTTATTTTTCTATGTTTGTTTGATTGCTTTTCCTTTTCTGTCTGCCTGAGGTCTTTTTTATTTAATTTGGTCTTGTTTTATTTTTTAGGGTGATTTCTGTTTTCTGGTTTTAGTCTTTTTTTCTCACTCTCATTTTTCTTCTCCCTTTCTTAAATGACTTAGATTTGTTGCCTTTATGTTTCCATCTGTTATCTTCTAACTATATTTTGTCAACTACCTTGTTTGACTCTATGATCCTTCCAAGTGAATAAACATTATCTCTTCTCTGCCTGGTTCACTCTAACACTGCTTCCTTTTCTATTGTTTCCCTCTTCTGTCAACCAGTTTCCCAGAACTTGGGTGCACATCATCTGTGCTCCCCACCCCAGCTTTGATCCCACCATATAGGACCTCACTCACGTCTGTATCTTTCCATCTCTGTCTCTTAATCTGCCTTCACAGAAGAGTAAAAATCGCTCCACTAAATGGAAAATCATTGTATACAGATTCCTGATATATGTGGGATCTTGTTATACAACTGTAGAATTTGATTTCATGGTTAAAATGTTAGAAAATAGTTACCACAGTTGGTCAGTAGCCTGGCTGCACTCAGGGCTATTTTTATTGTTAGCTGTACTATTTTAGCAAGGATACCATACTGGCTATAATCAGTTTTTCTCTCCTGTATGATGACACTGTAATTGTATGGGAACATTATCATCACCAAAATCCAGTACCAAAGGACTGGGTGCTGAATCAAATAAGTAACAACTTCTCAACCTCAACACATTGGGAAGATAGGTTCTTTGGATAGACACAAAGACCAAGAACTATCCACATTTAAAAGATATCCCTGTGGAACAGCCATTTCCTAGGGAAGCCTCAATTCTTTGTATAAAGCTATCTACCATAAGAAGCCTATAAGCATCAACACAGAAAAATGTACAGAAAATAAAAATACATAGAAGTAAAAAGCAACCCCAACACCTCTGGCCCAACCAAGACAAGACCAAGGCAAAATAAGATAGAGGAAATCAAAAGCCAATCAATGGAACTTCCTCAATGATAGCAACAAAAATGTAAAAACAAAAGGAAGACGTCACAGGAAAAATAATCCCTTAGGTGTAAAAAAATGATGATCAAAATGAATGACAAACTAAGCCTAACATAGGAAAGAAATAGAAGCTATGAAATGCATAAAAACAGAAATTCAAGAGATTAATTACTCCACTGAAAGTGTATGCATCAGATTGAGTGAAGGAGAGGATAGAATATTAGATCTAGAAGGCAGGATTGTGGCTAGTGACCATGAAAAGAAAGATATCTTAAAAATAGCAAGAGATCATGGAAAAATCAATCCAAAGCTAAAGATGAAGGAGAGGACAACATAAGGTTGATTGAAGTGAGTGACAAAGTGGAGACAGCACAAAGGGAAAAATACCTCTCCACAGAAATAATGGCAAAAAAGTTCCCAAACACAGATAAAGACTTTGACATGCAAATAAATGAAATATATAGCACTTCAAATAGCCATGACAAAAATAAATCTATGTTAAGGCTTATAATTATCGAGATTACAGAAATTCAATACATGAACAGAACATTAAAAGTGGCTAGAGAGAAGAAACAAATTAGAAAGGAAAACTCATCAGAATCACAGCAGACTTCTCAACACAAACCATCAAATTAAGGAGAGCGTAGTGTGAGGTAATTAAAACTTTAAAAGAAAACAGTCTTCAACACGGATTGATGTACTCTGAAAAACTATCTTTCAAAATCAAAGGAGAAATAAGATACTTCTTTGGCAAAAACAACTAAAGAAATTCATGACCACCAAACCAGCTATTTAGAAAGCTTTGACACATATGCTAGAAAGACATAACAAAGACCACAAACACTAGAATGCCAATAGAAAGAAACCTCCAGGCAGGGCAAGCAATTAAACAAAGAGTAAGACAGGAGTTGAACAACAGGAAGATAACATGAAAAAGATAAACCAAAACATAACAATTTTAACCATTAATGTAATTGGTCTCAATTTGCCAATCAAAAGGAACAGACTGGAAGAATGGACCAAGAAATAAGATTCAACAATATACTGCATTCAAGAAACACATTTTAATCCATAGATTAAAAATCAAAAGAGGGAAAACAATTCTTCATGCTACAAGAACCCAGAAAAAAGTAAGGGTAGGTATTCTATTGGCAGACAATGTAAAATTTTAACCAAAACTGATCAAAAGAGACAAAGAAGGTCACTACATACTTGTTAAGGGAAAACTCCAATAAGGAGAGATAACAATCATCAACATATTGCACCAAACACTAGAGCCTCCAACTAAATAAAAAAAATTAACAGAGGTAAACAAATAAGTACTAACACAATTGTAGGGGGGAACTTAATACACCACTCTCACCGATAGATCAACCAGACAAAAAAAATCAACCAAGAAATATCAGAATTAAACCAAACCTATGAACAAATGGCCTTTGTAGATGTCTCGAGAATGTCCCACCCCAAAACAACAGAATACACATTCTTCTCAGTTGCACATGGATATTCTCAAAAGTGGACTGCATATTAGCCAACAAAACACGTTTAAGTAAATGTGGAGGAGTTGAAATTGTCCCATGCATATTGTCTGACCATAGTACAATGAAACTGGAAATTAATGACAAAAATATCCCAGGAAAACTATATAAGCACATGGAAATTAAACAACACATTTCTGAACAGCCAATGGATCACAGAAGAAATTGCAAATGAAATTAAACAGTATATACAATTAAATGATAATGCTGATACACCATATTGGAACTTATTGGCTGCAATGGAAGCTGTTCTACAAGGGAAATTGATAGCAGTGAGCTCTCACATCAGAAAAACAGAGTGAGCTCCCATAAACAACCTAATGTTGAACCTCAAACTTCTACAAGAAGAACAAATCAAGCCCAAAACTCATAGACTGGAGTAAATTATAAAGAGAAGAGCAGAAATCAATGCAATTGAGACTAAGAAAACAATAAAAAATCAATGAATCGAAAAGTTAGTCCTTTGAAATAATAAATAAAATTGATATACAATTAGCTAACTTTTCCAAAAAGAGAAAGAAAAATAAAAATTCAAGAAATTAGAAATGAAAAGGGGAAATCATAATGGTTTATACAGAAATCCAGAAGACAATCAATACTTGCTTTGAGAGCATATATTCTAATAAGTTGGAAAATATAGAAGAAGTAGATTCCCAGATACAACCAAATTGCTAAAATTAAATCAAAGAGATATGAAAATCTAAATAACCCAATATCAGCCAATAAAATTGAAAATATAGTTATCTACCAACAAAGAAAAGCCCAGGCACTGATGAATTCACCACTGAATTCTACAAGAAATTTAGAGAAGAACCAATGCCACTAATGCTGAGACTATTTAAGGAAATTGAAACAGAAGCAATACTTCCAAAATCAAACCTCAAAGCATGTATTACCTTGATTCCAAAACCAGAAAAGAACCCAGCCAAAAAAGAAAACTACAGGTCAGTTTCCCAAATGAACATAGAT
>PVLA01016902.1:0-19162 GCA_004027455.1 Hydrochoerus hydrochaeris
GGCCTAATAATCTCACACATCTCTTCCTCCTGCGGACTACATCGGCTTGCATTTCCCGGGCTGACTAAATGTCAAGATTAAAATGTTAATTGATACCTATTGCCCTGAACCTGGGGCGCCTTCTGCTTGGAGTTGAGGTCAATTAACACCTACTGTTTGGGATTGTCCCTGCCTGGCCCTGGGCCTGGGGAGTTTCCTGCTTGGGGCTGGGGGGTGTTGCCAGGGTTGGCAAATATATATTCCAGCTTCTAAAAAATAAAGGCAGATTCAGATTCACTCACAGACTGGTGTGCAGTGTTTTCTGTCTCTCAATCGCCGACTCCCTGACCACCTTTGGGAAACCCTAGCCCTGCCGCAGCTGGACTCCGGCATTTGTGTGACTAAGTGTATAAACCTCAATATAAATTAGAGTCTGGTGGATTTTTCTCTCAGCCTCTAGAGGCCTGGAGGAAGCCGGATATATCTGAGGAGAGGGGCAAAGAGGTTACTTCCCTGGAAGGGGCAGGGACACCCCTTCTCTTCACACCTCATGCTCAGACCTCCAGGGCCAGAGCCCCCTTGAGTGGCCTCACCCAGGGGAGCTTGCCCTCTGAGGTACCTGTAAGCCGCGATCTCAATGTCAAGGGCCATCTTGACATTGAGCAGGTCCTGGTACTCCCGAAGGTGGCGTGCCATCTCACTCTTGGTGTTCCTCAGGTCACTTTCCAGCTGCCCGATGCTGTCCTGCAAAGTGACACACCCAAAGTATTTAGGTCCAAGGAGCTGAGATTCTTTGAGATTCCACCACACTGGATTTTCACCTCTAACTACAATCCGAGCCCCCTAAGGAACTTACATTATGCAGGTCTGCCTCCAGCCCAGATTCGCACCCGTCTGTGAGAGGCCCAGGTGCAGGACCTGGCGTTTGCATTCTCTACGCAGGTGCAGGTGCGAGGGGAGGCTGGGAACTTCCCCGGGGTGTTGGTGACTCCCAGGGGAACACCGGGGGCTGTTAACTTTCAGGCTTCTCACCCCGCTCTGGCTCATTCTGGTGCTGAATAACAGCTCCTGTGTGTGTCCTTACCCAGACTGGAAGGCTCAAAACCCGGGGAGACAGCAGGCCTTCCCCGCTACTGCCCCTGCCTCTGTTCCTCAGGACGGTTTCTGCAAGTCTGCCCAGCTCTACAGAAAGCATTTCACCTGACAGCTAACAAAGAGGCAGAAACGCTCCCTAAGAGTTTTTTTAAAATCTGAGTGGAATGCTAAAGTTATCGTTATGGTTTTGGCTTTTTGGAGACAGGGTCTCATTACACAGTTCCGGTTGACTTTGGACTCACTATGCTGCCCAGCTTGGTCTTGAATTTGTGGTGACCTGCCTGCCTCTGCCTCCTGAGTGTTGGGATTACAGGTGTATGCTCTGCTCCTGGTTAGAATTGTAGTATAAAATTTGTTTACTTTTCTTTTTTGCAGTGCTATGGACTGAACCCAGGGAGCTCTACTGCACTGCATCCCTGGCCCTTTTTAATTTTGAGACAGGTTTCACTAGGTTGCCTAGGCAAGACCTGAAATTGAGATCCTCCTGCTTCAGCCTTCCTTACTGCTAGGATGGCAACCATGTATTACTATGTCTGGCTTAAATTACAACAAAACCAAAACCCAAATTCAGCCAGAGATATCTGGCTGTAGCATACACCTGTAATCCCAGCACTCTGGGAGGTTGAGGCACAGGGATCAAAAGTGTAAGCCCAGCCAGGGAAACTTGCCAAGGCCATGTTTCAAAGTAAAAAAAGAAAACAAAACAAACAAAAAAACTAGAATAAAATTCAAAATGCCTGGACATGCACTCAGTGTGAAGGCCCCGGATTCAATTCTCAATACGGGAAGAACTAAATTGGTGTCATAGTTTGGTTCCAAATGTGCAAGCCAAGATACAGAAGCAAAATAAATTTATGATTTAAAGAATCATAGCAAGAATGTTATTTATTTGTTATTTATTTTTTTTGAGACAAAGTTTCATTCTGTATTTCAAGCTGACCTGGAACTATGTATCACAGACTGGGGTCAAGCTTGCAGTCCTGCCTCAGCCTCCCAGAACACTGGGATTACAATTGTGGGCCTCTATGCCCAGGTACAGAGTCTCTACATGGCCAATTCCTCATCACACAAGATTCAACTCAAACACTCTTTAAACAGCTCTTCCACTGTGCCCAACTTAAGTTCCTCCCCTCCAAGGATCCAGCACAATTCCACCTCCAGCCAGGGCAGCTGCTGGCCATGCAGAAGCTGTGGGCAAATGAGGAAGAGAAACTAACAAATACAGGATAAATTGGGAAAAAAATCAGAAACTAGAAAAGTCTTGCATGTTGTCTTTCTGCTCTTAGCTCTTATTATATGAAATTATCTCGTTCATTTATTTACTGTTTTCCGCCACTTTCCTTAGGAGAGGGTTTGCGGTCTCTGGGGCTGGCTGCCACTGTTGTGGGCGACTGGGCTGTGACGTGCGGCATGCCCGGGTGTGTCCGTGAGATGCCAGAAGCACACAATGTCCTTCCTTGCTGTGACAACCAGAAATGTACCTCACACAGTCCCCGAGTTGCCCAACCCTAGTACAAGGCACACCAGGGAAGCTCAGCAAGTAACAGCTGAATGAAGGAAGGAACTCGGCAGCTACATAAGCCTTTCTTCTTTTCTTACGAGCAGAGAAAGCAAGAGCCAAGAGCTCACACATTCAGCTACAACTGTGTCATCACGAAGAGCCGAGAGACCGAGAGTGATTTCTATGAGACAGACACGCAGGTGAGGGAACCAGAAGTGCTAAGAAGGCAAGTCCTGCTGCGCCCTTGGAGCCCCACTTGAGTGGGGTGCAGTGGGTGAAAGGCAGGGCTGGTATTCAGGGGCTGCAAACCTCCAAGACCAGAGAATTTGCAGAGAGAAATCATAACCGCCTGCCCTATCTGTACTTTCAAAGGCGAATCAGTCAACTCACGGTGCAGAGCAAAGACAGACAGGCACCAAGGGACGCACAGGCGACATCAGACAGTGACACAGACACTTCAAAGTGTGCCATGATATCTATCATGAGGCATACGGGGGGTTTCCTGAGCTTTTTGCTTGATGGCTGTTTGAAGCGAAACTAACTTACAAGCAAGTCTGCTTAATCTTTATTAGGAGCAAGCAAATCAGAATTACTGTGGGGTCTGGGGTAAAAGAGAAACCTGGAGGCGGGGAGATGTTGTCAGAAGGCAGAGAGCAGAACAGCTTTATGAAGAAGAGCAGGAGTCCACCGTGCCTCTGGGTTGCACTGTTGGCCCTGTGACTAACATCCAATGTTAGTTTTTATGTTCTAACGTCTTCAATTCTTCTGCACATGGACAATTATAATATTTATGCTTTTCCAAGGTGTTCTGAGGCTCTCAAATTAGTGTTCCAGTTTGATGTGCCTCACATTAGTACATGATGACTCCATTAGATAAGTCGTTACCATAGTCTGGCACCTAAAAGTACTCGGTCAATGTTTTTATCATTGTTAATAACAAACCATGTGACTCTACTCTTGATAATATGGACAAATTACTCTTAAGCTTCCTACAACCCTTTAGGTAAATAAGAAATGAATATATTACACAATGTTAATGTGCAATAAACAATAAACTTCAATACTAGATTATTGGTTGCATATGTCTCAAAGCATCGGATTTTTTTTAAAAAATAACAATTTTGAATAACTTTTCTAAAGTAGCTTATATAAGTGAGTGAAGACATTAATAATGTCCCTATGATTAATGTCACCATTTTGAGATTCTAAAATGTACCAATAAGCTTAATTATGTATATAAAAAGACATTAATAATGTAATCTAGCTCAGCAACTACGGGTCATGAAAGTGATCGATTATTTCTTTGCGATTCTGTAATGTCCTTTATCTTTTGGGACTGTCCGGCTGGTTATTTCCACCCTAAATGGCCTTGAAGGTCAATGTCTGAATTCGCATTGCTGCGTGCGGGATCCCTTTGTCCTGAGAGATGGCTGTTTGCTGCTACTCATTCTCCACAAAGCCCGACGGCCGGCACTGCAGTGGTTGCCTCTCCCTGTCACCTGCAGGCTCCCTGTCACCGGCAGGCCTGAAATCCAATTAAACAAGTGCTTCGGCATCAGATGTGGTTAAAATGATCGGCTGCGGCACAGCCCTAACTTACACCTTGGCAGCAGGTGCGCAGGTTCTTTTCCAAAGCACTGCGCTTCACAGCCATGTTTCCTAAGTAAGAGGTTGCCGGGAAGCTGAGTTCCAGACAGATGATTTCTTTGAACTTCTATGTTGGACATTTTGCACGTCTAGTTCATGGATCCCAGCGGACAAGGGGGCAGAAGTGGCACAGAGGAGCTGCCCACGCGCCACCAGCGGCGCACCACGCCCAGGGCCTTTGTCAGCGCTCTCCTCTGCCCCCAGCAGGCTGCCCCGCATTGCCCTTCAGAAGCCCGGCCAATGACGGCCTCAGCCGGGCGCAGCTGCCCGCCCCGGTGGCACTGCTGCTGCCGCCGCTGCTGGGGGTGCTACTGCAGCTGGGGGTGCTGCGGCGTGCCCTGCGTCAGTGGGGGTCCCCCGAGCCCTGCAGACAGTGCTGAGCTGGGCAGAACATAAAGCAGCAGCCACTCGAGCATCTGTGGTGAGGCAGAGCAAAGACTGCTGACACCTCCCGTGGACGCCCCACGGGTGGGGGCCTCAGTCAGAGCAGTCCTGGGGGCCTCACGCTGAGACTGTAGGAGGGGCCCAGAATTGCTCAGGGCATAACGTTTGGAGGGACAGGGAGGAGTTTTCTACACAGTCCATCCAGGCACCAGCACTGTTCCTTATTCTCACCCCATCTCTACTTCATCCACATCTTGTTCTTTTTGTCTTCTACTGCACTCTAATTTCCTTTTTTTTGAGGCATGGTCTCATTATCTAGCCCAGGCTGGCTCCCAATTCCTGGCAATCCTTTTGCCTCAGCCTCCTGGGTGCTGGGATTACAAGGTGTGTACCACAGCGAAAATCTTGTATGTATCTCCCTGTAAACCCCCTTACCAGAAAATGTGGTTTAGGACAGTGCGTTCCAAAATCAGGGCCACAACCGACAAGGTACAGCACTTTTACTGAAAATGCATATTCCTGGCCCCACCTGAGAACCAGTGAATCCGTATCCTTGGATTCCATATCACACCTTGGAGGTGCGCTCAAGAATTTTTTTTAAAACCCATTTGACCTTGGGGTGTCACTGGGTTTAGGAACCACTGTTATTTCTGTAAAGGAACTATTTATCATGGTGGTCCAGGCGACAATAACAGAGTGAAACAGAGAAAGGCAAAAAACAGGTGTAAGAGCTTGAAAAAGAAAAAAAAATGACCGAATGTAATGTTTTTCCCCTTGAGTTCTTATTTCAGAACAGGTCTATCAAGCTATAGATTTATATGCAGCTGCTGCCATCTCCAGTCTCCCAGGAGCCAGCCCCTCCTGCTATTTAATTAGGCTGCACTCCAATCTCATCTCGGAGAGAAGGGGGCAGGTTTGGCTCATTCCCCTAAGGAGCACGAAGCAGCCAGGATCTTGATCACTCGGCCAGGCCTTTCAAGGAAAGCTCTGGCCTTCTTAGACCACAGTACAGGTCTGCGACACCAAGAAGCCTCCAAGAGGATCCTGGCCCAGCCCTTCCTAATCTCTCTCTCGCCTGAGTCTGACTCTCTTATATTCAGTCACCTTGAATCATTCTGTAGCCTTCCGCAAGTGTAATACCCTTCTTCGCCTCCGTTAGGCTATCAGCTGTCTGGGGCAGGGAAGACTTGACTTTCATGAGGCCTTCCCGTGTCTGAGAGGGTTACCATGCCTGCAAAGGAATCGGGCCTGCCACTGGTCTCTGAAGCGGAAGGAAGAGACCAGCTTCCCATTACTGCAGTAAGAGGAGGGGCGGGGGTCAGAGGCCAAGGAAACAATGGCTGCCTCTCACCTTGGCCAGCACTGGGATTGTTAGGACAGCCAGGGGCTTTGGGCATTCAGGGTGTTCAGGTCAAACTGTGAGCCCCACCCTGTCTCTGGTCCCAAGGGGTGGGAAGCAGCTTTCTGTTGTCTGAGCTCTTCGTGCCTACTGAGGCTCTGAAGGCCAAAGCCAATGGGAACAGCACTGCAGGGCTACAGATGCCACGGTTCTGCTGATTTTTGTTTCCAGAAGACCTTGTCGGTATGAGCCTTCTATTGTCTAACATTGAAAGCCTTTTACAGCAAGGAAGCCAGACAACATCACCACTACCTCTTAGAATGCAGGGGCTGAGGCAAGTGGAGGACACAGCAAAGCCCAATTCAGCTCAAAGTCCTGGGCAAGTTATCATTTTCTATAGAAATACTGGGCTGTTCCTCCAAAAGCCCACCCAGCTCAGCCTTCGAGGCTTCTGGGAAAAAACCTGAAGTCTCATTTAATGGAGTGTGACTGAGTCACGTCACCCAGCAGCCAGGCTACACAATGAAACATTCAACTTACAGCTAGTGAAGCAAACTAAAAGCATTTTTGGATACTGTAATGCCAAACAAACACATCAACCAGGCTTTCTTCCTTTGTCACAGGGAGTTATTTGTAATGAATCACAAATACCTGTACATCATTCCTTAGCTCCTGACTAAAAAAGAACCTATCAGATTCCACAATTTTTCTTGATAATTAATGTTCCCAACTCTATTAATTTCATCAAATGTAAACTTAAATCCACTTAAGTTTCTGTTACTGACATTCTATCCAAGGACCTTTTATTATACCTTGAAAACAAACCACACTGTTTTGGTTCTTTTCTGCATTCTTCATTCATCCTGTCTCCTGTTTCTGGGCCCTTTGTAGTTAGAAGCCCAGAATGTTCTGTGTAGTAAAACAAGATGCAGAAGCCTTTGTTGGGAAGAGCCAATCAATATCTTCACAGGCGCACTTACAGGGCAGGGCAAGATGGAAAAAACGTAAGTCACCTTTAACAATGAAACCATCTCCGCGACTTTTCACGTGCACTGACAATGGAAAACTGCTAAAGTAATAAGAATTTTCACACTTAAAGTGGGAGACTCCTCCCACCCCAGCTGCTAGGCAGATTACATGGTTTTTGTTAGATGCTAAGCCATCCATGAAAGTGAAAATTGATGCTGCCCTCAAAGTGACCTTTGATTGCAGATAGCCAAGACTAATGTGTTTTAAAAGCAAGAAAAAAAATGTCAAAGCAGTTAATTGGCTAGATTCATAACTAGGGCAGGAGACAGGGGAGATACATTTCTGAGGTGGGAGGAACTCAAGATCAGCACCGTGGACAGCGAATCGGTGGTTCTATGTGGCTAACCCGCATATCAAGAGTTCTTTAGGAAGAACCGTCAATAAAAGGAGCGCGAGCGGGTGTGGGCGCGGGTGTTGGGGAGGAGGGCACGGCAGGGTGGTTGTTACTAGTTAGGTTCCACCCAGCTCCTGAGTTCTCCATCTCCACTCTTCTGTGGGCAAAAATCAAGAAAATGGTTAAAACTCTTGCTAGCTCCCGACCCTCTCGGGCCAACCCACTCCATAGGTATCAGAAACCTTCCAAAACCAGTCCCAGCAGATGGCTGAGGCCCGGGTCCGGACTGCGGAGGCTGTGCCCTGCCTGCCTTGGATGGAGGCCGATCTCCAGGCCGCCAGGGTGTCTGACCACTTGCTGATGGAGAAGATTCGTTAGATTTTTTCAGAGTCCGAAAAAATTCAGATGTTTCTTTGTTAGAACTCAAACGAGAACATAACCGAGGGCGGGGAAGGAAAGCTTTTTTCCGGGCACCCATAGTTCGCAGTGGAAACCGCCCGGACTTTTGCCTGCCAACGCCCAAGTCGAGGCCCTTCTCTCCCCTCCCCCGCCCCCCAGGGGCCCAGTGTTCACGGAGGACCGGCCCTTACCTGGTAGCCGGCCACCTCGGCGCTGTGCCGCTCCTCCAGCTCCAGGACCTGCCTCTCCAGGGACTCATTGGCCCCGCGCAGGCCCTCGATCTCGATGGTGCGCGCCTGGAGCTGGCGCCGGTATTCGTGGATCTCCTCGCGGCTGGCACGGATGGCCTCGGTGCTGCGCGCCGCCTGCTCGTTCAGGTTGGCGAACTTGGACTTGTACCACTCCTCAGCAGACTGCAGGTTCTTGGCGGCCAGGGACTCGTACTGCGCGCGGATCTCTCTCAGCGCCGAGCTCAGGTCAGGCTTGGCCACCGTCACGTCCACCTCGGCCGCGGCCTGCGACGAGGCCTGCAGGGTAGCTAGCAGCTCGGCCACCTCCTCGTCGTGCACCTGGCGCACGAAGGCCAGCTCGTCCAACAGCGACTCCACCTTCTTCTCCAGGTCCAGACGGGCCAGCGTGGCGCCGTCCACGTCGCGCTGCTGCGCCTTCAGGGCGCGCTCGGCCCCCTCGCGCCCGCGGCTCTCCTCCTCGCAGCGCGCCCGCAGCCGCTGTACCTCCTCGGCCAGGCCATCGCGCTCCAGCAGGGCCTGCGCGCGCGCCGAGCTCGCCTCCTCCAGTTGCGCGCGCAGATCGCGGAGCTCGCGCTGGAAAAGCTCGCCCACGCGCGACGGCTCGGCGTGGCGCTGCCGCAGCGCGGCCAGCTCGGCCTCGAGCGCGCGGTTCTGCGTCTCCAGCTGGTGCACCTTTTCGATGAACACGGCGAAGCGGTCGTTGAGGCCCTGCAGCTGCTCCTTCTCGTTGGTGCGGATGATCTTGTACTCGTTGGTGCGCGCCGCCGCCTGGCTCAGGTCCAGCCCGTCGGACGCCGGCGCGCGGCTCCGGTAGGCCAGGCTCAGGCCGAGCGAGGACCCCGGGGCGCAAGCGGCCGTGGAGGCCGCGGAGCAGCGGGACAGCGAGTGAGACCGAAAGCTGCCCGCGCCGCCGGCCCCGGAGAGGCGCCCGGAGAGGCGCGCGCCATCCCCGAACACCTTGCGGTAGGAGGAGGAGCACAGGTAGTGCTCGGAGGCGAAGCTCATGGTGCCGGGCCCGGGCCGGAGCCGCCGCAGACGTGAGAGGTGCGGAGGGCTGCGCGCGGGCGCCGCGTGCGGGGCTTTAAGGCGCGGGCGGGGCCGGGGCGGCGCTTGGGGGCGGAGCTCGCGCTCCGGGCTGCCGGGGGAGGGGTGCGGGGCCGGGGGAGGGGTGCGGGGCCGGGTTGGGCGGCGCGGGGCAGGGGGGGGGGGGGGGGGGGGGGGGGGGGGGGGGGGGGGGGGGGGGGGGGGGGGGGGGGGGGGGGGGGGGGGGGGGGGGGGGCGGGGCCGGGTGGGGCGGCGCGGGGACGCGGACCAAGCCCCTGGCCCGCAGGGGCTGCGCGTCCCGGGTTCCCAGCCCGAGACCACGCAGCTCTGTGGAGTCTCCAGCCGCCCTCCGAGCCCCCGGCCCGTTGGGAGAGGAGGCTCTTTGAGAAACGCTTCCTACCCCGCGCACATCCCCACCCCTGTGTCCCCGGAGCAGCCCGAGTTTTGCAGCGAGAAGAAGGAACCCTTGGGGCGAGGCCTTGTTCCCGCCTCAGGCATCTGGGCCAGGGGGCGTCAGCTGTGGAGCTCCGAGGCTCCAGGGGGCAGGGGTGGGGTGGGGTGGGGTGGAGGAGTCTGCGTGCGGGGAAAGGGGAGACTGTAAAGGGCCCGAGAAGAGGGGGAGCGAGGAGCCGGGTTGGGCCTGGCGGGGAGAAAGCGCTGGAAGTCGCTTGGATGCGTTTGCAGGGCTGTGACGCAGGGCGCAGACTTGACTGCTGCGAGGGAGGCTTTTGTTTTTAAAACGCTCCGGTTTAAACAGTTTAAAACCGGCATTTTCAAACCTGGAGGCGTTGTCTAGAAAGAAATTGGATTGATTAGACTGTTTAACGTCGCAGACCTGTCAGCTTTTGGGCAGAGTTGGGGTGGCCGCAGTGGACGTGAGGTGCCCTTGCCATCCGCACAGGCGTATTCTGTCCCCTGTAGTCCCAGGCACTGGAAACGGAGTCACACTCACCCTCTTCCTGTTGCCTGCTGCCTGGCCCGCAGGCATGTGAGAGTCTGGCCTGTGTAAATTAGATGAATCCTTGCGGGCTTTGGAAACCCGCTTTTTGTGGAGATCTCTCTGGACAAACAGATTAAACTCCCGAGTGAGGAAGAGTGCTGGGGACTGACTGGGCTGCCTTTGCCCACACGGTGGCCCCATCGAAGAATGGGACTTGAAAAGACGGTGACTGTCCCCTGTGTTCATCTGGCATGCCTTGGGAGAGGCCATGGGAAGGCTTTTTCAGGTATATCCAAGAATGCCAGACTTCAATGGGCCTTTTGGGGTCTTGGACGATCTCCTCGTTGTAGGATAAATTTGTATTTCCCTTAATCAAGGAAGGGCAGACCACCAAAGGAAGGGGGGAAAGGAATCTTACGGGATTTTGGAACCTATCTTACTTATTCCAGTGCTGGAGATGGATCCTAGGGCCTTCAATTCCTTGTTTATTTTGAAACAGTATCTCACTAAGCTGTTAAACTGCCCAGACTGGGCTTGAGTTTATGATTCTCCAGCCTCAGCTTCCAGCGTGCTGGAACTGCCAGCTTGTGTCAGCGTACCCAGCTTGGAGCCTGTCAGTTGGCCTTGTGCCTGAATCTCTGGAAGGTGATAGCCTACCCCTCTCTCTCTGCTCACCAAGACTTGAACCAGAAAGACGAAGTTCAGAGGTTTCTAGGTTCACAAAGGCCCAGACCCACGAAGGATGGAATAGTGCTAACCCTGACGGATAATTCCTGTTTGCCGGCTCTGGCCCCAGTACTTGTGCATAATTTTATTTCCTTCTGGCCACCTTTCGAGGTGACCCCCAACCCCGTCTTACAAGTAGGTCACTGAGGCTCAGGTGCAGCACTCTGCGCAAGGCCACTAGCAAGAAAAGACGCACATATTCTTTCCTCACTACAAAGTTCTTCTTGGTGCAGTGAGACTTTGGAAGGTGCGCTGATCTCCCTATAGCAAGGACAGGGCTAGCTGGGTATAACTGAAGGAACACTGGACTCACGGTCAGAGGTGGTGGGTTTGCACTCTGGCTCCGTCCCTACTAAGCACAGTATGTAGGGACAGCACCACCGCCTGCCAGGGCCAGGAACGGTTGAGCTGATGCATGTGAAGTGCTCTGAAGTCTAGATCTGGGTAGGGAGCTTTCGTCACCTTTGTCGTCTTTCAAGTCAAATGATGCTGCTTCCCAGCCACAAGGAATCGGGAGGAGCTGGATTTGGCAGCTGACCAACTCCTGCCAGGGAAATTTCCTCCTCTGCCTTATTTCAACTATTACAACCCTTAAACTGCCCACCAAGCTTTTCCCGTGGTTCCCAGCTGCCCAAGGGGAGAGAATCCAGCTGGCCTTGATGGTCTGCCCATGAGTGTGGCCCTTTGAAAGGGTGGAGATTGTCAGGGGCTCTTTCTTCCCATCACATCAGCTGGGTCACTCTGGACTGTAGAAAGTATCACAGTGTTCTGGCTGAAATCTCGCTTTTCTCTCCTTTTTTAATCTTCCAGTAGAAGCAGTACCTCAAAGACAAAACCAAAGGTGCAGCAGAAGTGAAGCAGAAGGGCTTAAATAGTGGATCAAAGTAGCAGTGGCCCTGGGAAGTCCAGAGTGGGCTGCATTTTGCATTGTCTCCACAGCTTACCTGCGCACTCCCCACAGGACTGCCACCTCGCCTTTCTTGGCGCCCGGCCCCCAGGGCCTGGTGTTTGGCTTTGGAAACTGAAGCACAGAGCTGTCCTAGAAGGAGGCTCTTGGCTGAGGTGCAGCTATTGCTCCTGCCTGTGGGTCAGGTTTCCTGGGGAAGTGCCCGGCCTGGCCTGGCCTCCTCCTCCTCCTTGTCACACTGCTGGCCAGGCCCAGTCCTCACTCACGCGGCATCCTCAGGGCTCCGCAAGCTTTGGCAGCACAGACCGTGCTTCCAGGTTTCCAGGACCCAGCTCTGGGCCTCCTGTGCTTCCTTTTTGAGCTGCTAGGTCTGCCAGAGGCGGGAAGAGTTGGTGAAGTTCTTTCCCTGAGGGATCTCACTCAGCATCATGATTATTCCTAGGCATGTGAGCTTGAACGCGTTACTGTTACTTCCTAAACTTCATTTGTTTAACTAAATATTGCAATAAAACAGTCCACCTGAGTAGTTTCCAGACCTAGTCAGTTATTAGCATTATCTGAAAACCTGAATTCAGATTCTTAGGCTTTCCCCACATCCCACTCTGAGCTCTCCAATTAAGAATCACTGACCTACCTCTCCTGAGATTACCGTGAGATTTAAATAAGATATCAGGTGGTATCAAAGCCCTGCTGTGTTTGTAGTCAATACACGGAACTGCCTCTTGGTATCAACTCATCAATGCTTGCTCATTACTGCATATGGAAAAGTGAACATATGCAGTGACCCATTGTCCTAGCTACTTGGGAGGCTGAGGCAGGAGGATCTGTTCAACCCAGGAGTTCAGACCAGCCTGGGCAACAGTGGTGAGTCAGTGTCACTCTCCTTCACCCTCTCCCTCTTCCCTTCCTCCTTGCCTCCTTCATCTCCATCTCTCTGTCTTTCTCTTTTTCTCTCTTTCTTTTTGTATGCTTGTGTGTGTACTGAGGATCAAATCTGGGTTTGAAGTTACAATCCTCCCACATTGGCCTCTCGGACTCCTGGGATTACAGACATGAGCCATCATACTCAGGTGAAGACCCCATCACTACAAAAAGTAAATAAATAAAAGTGAGCTGGGGATTTGGCTCAGTGACATAGCACCTGCCTGGCAATTGTGAGGTCCTGAGTTTGATTTCCAGTACCAATAAATAAATAAATTAAAATGAACTTACATTTGCCCTCTAAACAGCACCTCTTATCTGATTTGACCTTTACATCTCACCTCTATTCCTTTGCTTAGGCAACTCTCATTCTGACCTTGAATTTCCTCTTCTGTCCTATTTCGATTACTGAAATCCTTAAGGCACAAGTGCTGACTCCTTCACGAAGCCCAACCTGACGTCTCCGAGGTAGAGTGTTGGGTCTCACCCTGGACTCTCCTCCTCCTCCCCGCAGTTTTGCAGACTGCCCTTCTCCTAGTGAGGCGGCGCCTTCTGCTGTGGTTCTGTGTGCTGGCCTGGGTTGAACAGGAACTGGGAGCTGTGTAAACACCGCTGGCCTTCTAGGAGCATGTGCCTCTCTCGGCATCTACCCCAGGATAACTTGTGAGCTAAAAATGGAAAATACTTTGTCATACAACCACTGAGTAAAGTCTTTGGCCTGACACCAAGAGTGAGAACCATAAAGGGGAAAAAATCAATAAATTCGACTTCTTTAAAATTAAAAGCTTAAAAAAGATTGTGGTGGTGCATATCTCTCACCCCAGCACTGAAGCGGGGGTTAGAGGCCACAGACTGGCCTGTAAAGTGAGATCAAGGACAGCTGGCACTGCACAGAGGAACTGTCTCAAAAAGATGAGAAACAAACAAAACAAAAGGATTCAGAGCAGTGGATCTCCTACCTATTGCTTGTTGGCATGTAAAAGAGTACAGCTACTCTGAAAAAATACTTTGGCAGGTTCTCACAACATTAATATATATTATGTGACCCAGAAGTCTCACTCCTAACGTTTAGCATAGAAAATTGAACCCTGTGTCTACACAGAAACTGAGCCATGAGTGTTACAGGGGTTTTCTTTATAAAACAGTAACACAGGGACCAGCCTGACTGTCCTTCAACAGACAGATGAACTGGCTGACATACATACACACAATGGAATATTATTCAGCATTGAAAAGAATAAACTGTCATTAAGCGTGAAATCTGGGTAAATCTCAAGGGCATTTTTCTGAATGAAAAAGGCTGATCTCAACATGTTGCATATTGTGTGATGCTGTGTATATAGCACCGTTGAAGTGTCAAAACTATAGTGCGGAGAACAGATCAATGACTGACAGGAGTTAGGGCTGGAAGAGGGTGTGGCTATCAAGGGGTTAACCCCAGGGAACTTGTCTTCTGGTGATGGAGAAGTTCTGGTGCTCTAATATATGTGATAAGCATCTGTAAAATGAGACAAAAGGAGAGAGGGGAAGAGGAGAAGGGATCTAGAGATGGACAAAGTGGGAGAGAGAGGAGAGACACAGAGAGACAGACAGAAACAGAGAGGGACGGAGGGGGGAGGGAGGGAGGGAGAAACACTCCAGTAGCTGATTACTGTGCTGGGTCAATGTCATCTTCCTGGTTTTGATAATGGATTATGGTTATGTAAGAAATTATCCTGAGAGGAGGTGAGCAAATGGTACATAGGAGCTTCCTGTACTATTTTTGCAACTTCTTGTGAGTCTTACACTGTTTCAGAGCAAGACTTATGTAAAAATAGGCAAATGTTCTTAGGAGGTGCATAGTGAAGTATTCATGGTTGCATTGTCATGGTTTATATAACTTTCAAATGACTCGGCAAAAACAGCGGGTACACACACACACACACACACACATGGAGAAGAAACAGAGAGTGTGAACAAAAATTACCAGTCAGTGCACTGGGTGAGGGGTGTACATTTGTTTATTGTGTTGACCTTGTAACTTTTACCTAGGTTTGAACTTTCCAAAATAAGTTAGGAAAATTGATGACTAAGTAGACAGATAAAGTAAATATCAAGTAAAAATAAAATATCAACCCAAGCTAGGCCTGAACCTGAACCAGTGACCTGCAGTCTTTTTATGTGGGTGAATCATCACAAAGTCCTCTCTCTCTTTTCTTCTTGCTTGTTTTGGAACAACAGAGAAAATGTCAGAATTCACACTCCGTTAAAAGTACTCAAAGTGCTTCTCTGAGACTTTGGTGCTGCATGGTCATTTACCATTTGCTGAACCCTGGGACTATATGCCGGATCCTGGGATTACAGACAGGCATGTACCAGTGTAGCTGAAGGTGACAAAAGGTGGCCACCTTTGTCTTATTTGTGTGTGGGAAGGGTACTGGGGACTGAACCTAGGGCCTTTACACTGACCTGTGTCCTCACCCTTTAAAAAAATTTTTTTTTTTTTGTACAGGGGATCGAACTCACAACCTTGTGCTTGACAGGCAGACACTTAGGCCACTGAGCTAAATCCCCAACCCTAAAATAATTTTTGAGACAGTGTCTCACTAAGTTGCCCAGGCTTGTCTCAAATTTGTAATCCTCCTCTCTGAGTATTCCATAGTGCTAGATTTATAGGTGTGCACCACCATGCCCAGTTTAACTTAATTTTTAAAATAAATTTGGAGTCGTAAAAATCACTTACTGTGAAGGTTTTCTTTTTCACTTCATAAATCAGACATTTTTCACATCTGTTATATAGAATCCTTCCCTTCTTTTACAGCTTCATATAGTGTTTGCTTGTATTGCTATGTCATAGTTATTGACTTTCTTTTTATGGCTTGTGTCTAGATGTCACCCCAAAGCCTCATGCAGTCATAGGTGGGGCTTTTCAGAAGTGGCTGGATTGAGGCTATGTGATGCTGGGATTAAAAGTGTGATTCTGAGATCAAAGGTGCGTGATTCATAAATTAGTCCCCTGATTGGTTTAGCATGGGTGTGGATAATGGGAAGGCTTTCCCTGGGTGTGAGTGCCATTCACCCTAAGGTTGAGTACCCTGGATGGAATATAAGGGACAGAAAGAGGGGCTGCTGTAGCCGCTTTTCACTTGCTGTATCATCTGCTGCTGCTTCTTTGCTGCCTTCTGCCCCCTATGAACTGTTTCTCCTCTGCCATGCCATCCCGCCTTGGAGACAACCAACTATGAACTGAAACCTCTACAAACTGTGAGGGAAATAAACTTTTCCTTCTTTTTTTGCAGTTTTAACATTTTATTTTAAAGAGGGTAAAATTAAACACAACAAAACAGAGCATAAGAAAGCAATGTAAGAGACATAGATTTCAAAGCGAGACAACCAGAGATCTTCACTGTCTATCATATTGTCTCTTGTTTTCTTCCAAATAGTTGTCCATATCTTCACATGCAGTGAATTCATACAAAACCACATAGTGTAGAACTGATGAGAACAGGATGAGGAAGGCATTTTAGGTCTTCAAGACAGACAATAGGGAAGTCAACAATGGCTGTCATAGTGTCTCTCATTCTCCTCAAAATAGCTTTCCATACCTTCATGTATGTTGAAATTAAACAACAAAACAGACTAAAATCACTCTGAACAAAGAATAATAGTATTGCTGGATTTTACATCATGACACTATGGAATCAGCACTGGGTACTGTAGTATCTCTTTTTCTTCAAAGTAGCTGTTCATTTCATTGTGCAGTATATAATCAATTCTCATAAACTGTTTATAGGTTTACGCATGCCTGAGTCTCTACATATATACCTATCCTTTCTGTATTAGAGGGAAAAGCAAAACAAAACAAAACAAATTCCCAGAAAAACATGAAACGAAAAAGTCATATAAAACCACAATACTAGGTGATCTACAATGGTTACTATGATGTCTCTTGTTATCTTCAATAGAATTGTTTATATCATCAGGCATAGTATAATTGAACATAGCAGTACATAACAATATTAATAAAAACAAAACATTGGAGACATTATAAGACTTCAAAAGCAGGTAATAGTCAATAGTCAGAGTGGGTATCCTAGAGAATCTTGTCATCTTCAGTGTAGTTGCCTAATACTCTCAGACTTGATATTAGCAATCATAACATATTCGAATAAAATCAGTCAATACAAAACAGCGATCTAACAAACCAGATTCAGATAAGATCAGTCATAATAAGACAGTGTAAGTTATACAGGGCTTCAGATTAAGTTAATAGGAAATTAAGGATAAACCTTTCCTTCTTTAGCTTTGGTGTTTGGCTGTTTTATCTCAGCAATGAGAAAAGTAAGATGCGGCACCCTTTTCCGTCCATCCACGCCTTGTGACAAGGTCCATGGGTGGAGGAGAGTGCTTCTCCAGGAAAAGGACACCGCATGTGGGAATTGGGCGCAAGGATCTTGGAATGTTTTGTGCTGATAATTGTAATTTGTGTAGTTCACATGTGTATGTTTTTATGTGATGCTCAATATGGAGTCGAGGGTGGAGACTCCAGGGAAGTTGCTGGAGGCCCTCTAGATAACCCCTTTGTGAGGACTGGTTGTGGGGTTTTGCCTTCTGTGAGTAGTGTGAGAGAGTTTATACAAAAGCTTTAAATGAAAGAGCTCATGGAGGAGGATTTACAAAATTCCTGTGAGACAACTATCCTGAGACACTGGACAGGCAGCCAGAGACAGGCAACTAGGACACATATGTTACACCACCGGCCGCCTAAGACAGGCGCAGGACCTATTGCTGTCCTGCAGGCCCATGACGGGTAAGGCCTGGTTGGGTTCATATGAAGAGTCCTTGACCTAAGACAGGCGCTGTCCTCACAGGGACTGCCATACTCCCATAAGTGATAAAAGAAAAAATGTAGGGAGTGCATGATAATCTCACACATCTCTTCCTCCTGCAGGCATCCAGGTGTATCGGCTTACATTTCCCAAGCTAACTAAGTAACAAGATTGAGATGTTACAAAGGTCAAAAGAGTTAATTGACACCTATTGCTTGGGATTGTCCCTGCCTAGCCCTAAGCCTGGGGCGCTTCCTGCTTGGGATTGAGGTTAATTAAAACCTATTGTTTAGGATTGTCCCTGCCTGGCACTAAGCCTGGGGCGCTTTCTGCTTGGGGCTGGGGGTTGCTGCCAAAGGTTAGCAAATATATACTCCAGCTTCTAAAAAATAAAAGGGGATTCAGATTCACTCACAGACTGGTGTGCAGTGTCTTCTGTCTCTCACTCGCCGACTCCCTGTCCAACTTTGGGAAACCCTAGCCCTGCCGCAGCTGGACTCCGGCAGTAAGACTTGTTTCTAGTTTTTATCTGCTAAAAGCAATGTAATTTTATTTTTGTTTGCTTACTTTTTGAGTACTTACTAGGTAGTTCAGGCTGGCCTCGGCCTCACTATGTAGCCAGGACTGGCCTCAAACTCACAGTCTTCTCACCTCAGCCTCCTAAGGTGCTAGGATTACAGGCATGTGCCACTGTGCCTGGCCCAATGTTGTAATTTTAAAAAGAAATGAGAAATACATTGTTTAAATGAAATCCAGTCTCCATCTCTACTTTGCCTCCATCAATCAGCCAACCAGTTTCTTTGTTTTGTTTTGTTTTTAGCACTGGGGATTGAACTCACAACCTTGCCCTTGCCATGCAGGTGTTTGTGCCTCTGAGCTAAATCCTTGGCCCAACCAATCAGTATTACCAAGCACTTGCCAAGTATGTCCAGTTGCATGCTTGGTGCTGTGTGAGAGAAGATGCAAGGCATGGTCATTAGCCCTAAAAACACTTCTGAGTTGAGCATTCCTGGCTGAGGTCTTAGCTTCAGAACTCCCACAAGGTAACGTGTATTTGACACATGCCATACAAACACTCTTTCTGGTAGTATTTAAAATACTGCATCTACGGCCTGGTGTGGTGGCGCACACCTGTGACCCCAGCACTCAATTCCCCCCAGTTCTACAGAACACTCCATAAATTTGTGAGCCAAGCTACCACCCCATAGAGTGAAGTCTCACTATCCCAAAGACTTGTATTCCTTGTTCTCATTTGCCGTGTAGACAGAAATAGTGTATTGTGGAAGCGGGACGAACAGGAGTCTGACTTGGCTTGAGTCACTGTCTTCTCTGTTTCTTTGTTAAATATTTCCCCCTTTCCCAAGGTTTGGAGGTGCGATTCTTCTGGCTTCAGCACTCAGGTTTCTACGGAGGTTGAAGAGCTCGGGCTTTGCCGCCGCGGGTCGGCAGGGGGCGCTGCTGTCCCCCGGCCTCCGAGGTCCGCGCCTCCCGCGGCGGGGGGGGCGGGGCGGGAGGAGCGGACGCGAGCTGAGCCTAGGAGTGAGGCTGAGTCTGAGCCGCCGGCCCTCGCGGCCGTGCCCCCGGCACGCAGACCGTGAGCTCGCGCACGCGCAGCGCCGAGCGTAGGCCCCCGCCTCGGCCTCGGGAGGGAGCCGCTGGGGGCGGGGGCGGGGGCGGGGCGGTGAGCGCGGGCTGGGGGCGGGCAGAGCCGGGGAGGGGGGAGCGGGGGCGGTGAGCGCGGGCGGGGGGCGGGCAGAGCGGGGGGGGGGGGGGGGGGGGGGGGGGGGGGGGGGGGGGGGGGGGGGGGGGGGGGGGGGGGGGGGGGGGGGGGGGGGGGGGGGGGGGGGGGGGGGGGGGG
>PVLA01016903.1:0-19148 GCA_004027455.1 Hydrochoerus hydrochaeris
CACCACCTCCTTCTGCGAGGCGAACTGCAGGGGGCGGCAGCGCGGCAGCGCACCCCCCTCGCCCGCCGAGCCCAGGCCCCCGCCTCGGGCCAGCCGCGCCGCGTCGCCGCGCAGGAAGTTCATGAGCACCGTCTCGGCCACGTCGTCGGCGTTGTGGCCTGCGGGGGAGACGGGGGTGAGCGCGGCTGCGGCCCGGACCTCGGTCCCCGGACCCCGACCCCAACGGGGTACCGCGGGGCGACCAGCGGGGGCTGCAGGGGGACAGCGAGAAACCCGCGCCAGCACCTGCAGCCACCGGCCGCACCTGGCACCGCCTGCTGCTCCTCTTTCCTCACTTGTTTTCATTATTTTTATTTTTTATGTTTTATGGTTGTCTATTTTGCAGCTCTTGGGATTGAATCAAGGGCTTGCACAGGAACAAGCGTGCCACCGTGAGCCACATCGCTACCCCTCACGTATTTCTTTAGCAAACAGGTCTGGAGAAGTTGCACGGGATAGGCTCCGATTTGCGATCCTCAGGCCCTGGGGTGGCTGGCGCTACCGGCCTGTGCCCCTGGGCCTGGCCATGGACGGCCTCGGCCTTGGGGGCAGGAGGAGACACTGTTTTGCACGCCTTGCTTTGTTAAGGGAGACACAAGTGCCACTAAAATAAAGTGTTTTAATTTTTTTTAAAAAAATCATTTAAGGGGCTGGGGATATAGCTCAGCGGCATAAGTGTCTGCCTGGTAAGAAAAAATAAATTATTATTTTAAAAAGACACAAAAAATTTTTCCTAAGTAGACAATTAGCCCTAACCCCTCAAGAATAGTCCCTCTGCCCCTGTATTTGCCAGTGTGTATATGTCCAAAATGATGGCAGGATCAGAAGTCTGCAAAACCAGCCCTGTTGCATCTGGAGGACAAATACAGACTTTGGCTCCATCCCCGAAACGCAGCACGCACCTATCCCGGGTCCATACTACACTCCACAGCTTGAGTTGGGCCCAAGACCTCCATTCCGGGGCATGCGCCCCGCCCTCCTACCAGTGCCCTCCCTTCCGCAGCAGACACGCACACCGCGCCCCATCAGTGCTGACTCCTCCCTCCCCCTGCCACGCCTGCGCTCACCGGTCACGACGTGCGTGGCTCCCACGAGGCGCGCCCCCTCCTCCAGTGCTCGGCGCCGCAGCACCCCGCAGAAGGTGCAGCAGGAACGGCCGCGGCCGGTGCCGGCCGTGCTGCGGGCCACAGCGTCCATCGTCCAGCCCCCGAAGAGGTCCTCGTAAGCCACAATGGTGAGCGGTAGCTCCCAGCGCGCCGCCTGGCGCCGCACGGCCGCCAGCGCCGCGTCCCGGTAGCCGCCAATGCCCTCGTCCACCGCCACGAGGCGCAGCGTGAGGCCCAGGCGCGGCGCCAGCTCCCGGAGCACGTGCGCCAGCACGGTGGAGTCCTTGCCCCCCGAGGCGCCCACGGCCACCACGGCGCCGGGCGGCAGCAGGCGGCCAGCAACCACCGTGTGCAGCACCTCGGCCTCGAAGGCGCTGCAGAAGCAGAGACCGCACAGCGCCTGCCCAGAGCGCGGGCGGCGGAGGGCGGCGCGCGCCGCGTGGCAGGAGGCGCAGGTCGGGGCGGGCATGGCGGGGTCGCTGGGTCACGGGGCAGCGTCTCCTAGATAGAGAGAGATGATGGGAAAGCTGTGACTTACAGGGCCCTGACTGTGGGGAGACTGTGCGGATGGCGCCACCGTGTGGAGTACACGGGGTCGGGAGGGGGTGTGCAGCGTATGCACAGGGAAGAGCCTCGTCCTAAGCTGGGACTGTAAGTTTGTGTCTGGCTCATGGTGAGGGACTCCACCATCCAACCCCGGGAAAACTTGTTAGATTGTACCCCTAAGGTACCAAGAGCAGAGGTGGTTTCAGGAGAGGAAGAAAGGAGCAGGTTACACTCAGAATTAGGTCCGTCCACTCCAGAGGGATGAGGGTGCCTTTATGGACCAGTTGCACAGCTCCTTGCACAGCCCTGACCAGAGGGACAAGGTGGCCGTCTGTGCCGTGGACCTCTGGGTGGGTCAGACTCAGGAGAGGAGGGAGTCAGCAACTCTGAGGCCAGAGGGAAGCCAGGGTACTGCACTTCTGTTTGGGGTGGAGGGAGGTGGATAAACCTAGAAGACCAATAGGATTTGCTGTGGGGGAGGGTGCTGTCTCGGGGGATGGGTCCTGCTGGATTCTTCTGATAGGCAGGGTGGTCACCGCGTCCTCCAGAGACAAAGGCAGAGGGCCGCAGCTCTACCTTCAGCCCGCCTCCACCTGTTTAAATGCACAGGATTTTGTGAATTCATGGAGACATGGAGGAGCCCGTCTTCAACCCCTTGATTCCCTTTCCTGCCTCATCCCTCCCCACCCACTGGGGCTCCAGTCTTCCAGCCACACTGTGGTCTCTCTTGCTTGGGGAACCCCTCCATCATGTCCAGATTGGACTGGGGTGGCAGTTCCACCCCAGAGCAGGTCAGGCTGCTTCTTGGATTAACCAGAACGTTGAGAAGTATTCTGTCTATATTTTCCCTCTGTGTATCATAAGGCCAGGAAACGGTGCCACTCAGATCTCTAACAGGTGCCTCACATCACTAATTTCCACTCCCTTTAAACGGAGAGATTTCTCCCGCAGTGAAGGGCAGCCCTACCCTTCCAGGTGCTCAGGCTGGAAGCCTCTCGGTCCAGGACCAGTGTAATCACCCTCATACCTTTCAGTGCCCCCCTGGGGGTGGAACATACTTAAATTGTTTGCTGCTTCAAAACAAATCCAGAAACCAAGCGCTTCTCACCATATCCATGGGTGGCAAACTGGTCAAGGTCATCACTCGACTCCCAGCTTCCACCTCCCTGCCATCTCTGCACAGCAGCCAGTGGGATCCTGCCCAGTATCTTCCCAACACGCCAGGATCTCATCTACTCCAGGGAATACTGAGTATGAGGCTCTGAGAGCTCCAACCTCCTTCCTCTGAACCACATCCATTTCCTCCCACTGCCACTTCTGCCACACTGTTCTCTAAAGGAACATGCCTGCCTCCAGATGCTGGCTCTGGCTCTCTCCTCTGTTCAGAGAACTCTTCTGGCTCCCTGAAGTAAGTGGCCTTCAGGACTCATCTATCATGACCATCCAGCCCATCTGTCACAGATGAGCACATCCTTCTGAAATTTTTCTCTCCCAGTTTTTTGATTCAGTCCTCGCTCTGTTCTCTTCCTACTCAGTCCTCTTAGGAAGAGTTCTTTGTAGGGAGCAGCTGAAGCTGGAGATCAGTCACACGTGTGAAGCTAAAGCAAGGCCAGCCCTGAGAACATGGAGAGCCCAAAGCAAGCCACATAAGCAAGCTGTCCCAGCTCCTAAAAGGCAAGGTGCCAGGCCAGGTACACAAGCTGCTAGGCAGCTTGAAATTGCCAGCATCCTTCTGAGTGTATAAATAAACATGCTACTGTGGCTGAGCAATTCTTTTCCTCCCATCAGGAGAGAGGGCTCCCCTGACCTCAGCTTTCATGCTTTCTTTACTTTCCCCATCCTCTCACCATCCTTCCACCAAGGGAACATCTAGAGCTGCATGCGACAAATGGTGCCTGAACACAGACCAGGGTGAGAAGAAAGCAGTGGGTGAGGAGACACTTCTCACCGTGCAGGCCAAAGGGGGTGCAGCGATACTGATATCATCAGGTGTAAAACTTGGGAAGAGAGAGAAAAACAGGATGACTGGGGCCAAAGAGAAGAACAGGCTCCCAAGAAACAGAAGGGAGGGAGGTGTATTGATTTTATCAGATGTTAAACGTGGGGCAAACATTCTCAAGAACCACAAATTTATATGGACTTGTTCGCTGTCTTCTTGCTTCCTATATTTGTTGATTTGCGTCAGGGAGTGTCTCAATGATTGTGCGCCTATTAAGACTGCACAGCTTGCTCAATTTCTTGAGTTCGTTTCCAGAAGAAAAAACTAAATTTACATACTTAGGAGGAAGTGAAGAGGCAATTTGGGGCAAGGCTAAGGGAAAAAAAAAAAAGCACAAATCTATCGGAACCTCTACAGAGCTTTACAGAGTTGTCTAACGGAGAAACTGCTACTTTCTGCTCCTGTCACTACTTCTCACAGCTGCTCCCATGGAAAGCCAGCTAGCCTACAGCTTGGCCTAGACAAGGCGGGTGGAAAAATAGTGTTGCTTGTTTCAGCTGCAAAGGGGAAATGTGATTCAAATGTAATACAATGTTAATAGACTCAATACTGGTTCTTAAAGATTGTTAAAACTGCCTTATAAGGGTCAGGGTAAAATGTTAAGAATAAGGGTGTCTGTATCTGGAAACCGGGTTTTAAGAAATGTGCCTGGTTACTAAATTGACAAGGGGTGGATTGGAATGGTGATACACTGGGTCAACTTGGGAAGTTTAGAAGCTTGACTGAGTGGCTCTGTTGAGAGGCTGAGGTCCTCACCTTGTAAGCATCCTCATACTGTGCAAGAGGTGGGCACCAAGATGGGGTGCTGCCCACCCTGGGGGCAGGCAGCCCGCTTGTACAGTGCAGGGAAAAAGGCTTCCGCGCTCCCTCCTTCGCTCTTGCCACTTCTGCCGTGAACCGTTACTCCCTCGGATACTGTTCACCAGGCTTCTGCCTCCCATGCTAACTTCCATCAAAATGCTTCTGCCTTACACAAACAATTCCATTTGAACCAGGAACAGGCTTGGCAAATTGTTAAACAATGTCCCTTACACATACTACATCTTCCCTCACTCTCGGTGAGGTTAATGCCCGAGGATTACAACCTAGTCATCTCTGGCAAATGGGTGTCTCTCACAGTCCTGGGTGTGGCTCTTTTCACTGGCTCCCCATTTCAATGGATAGTCCCTGTGGTTTATTTTTGCCTCTGCCCACCTTGGTGAAGTGGCTAAACATGTCATTGCTCATTGCTTGGATGTCTTCAGTGCCCTTGACTGCCCACAGGAACTTAAGACTGACAGTGGCCCAGCGTATACACATGCTGCTTTCTATATGCTTTGTAAAGCTTTCCATGTGCTTCTTATCACGGGAGTTACAAGGAACTTATAACCCTCATAACCCTCAGATATCATCCAACAGACTAAAAAGTGTTAAACTTGCTCAACAATCAATTACTAGAAAAGGAGAATTATACCAACAAAATTCATACCTCATAATAGACTTCAAAGATAATTCAGTCAGGTAAAAGAAAAAAGCTAGGAAGGATCCTTTGAAAAGATCATCATACTAGACAATGGAAGGGACCCAGCCTGGTGCTAACTTGAGGTCAAGGGTGTGCTTATGTGTTTCCAGAGAACACTGAATGGCCTGTGTGGGTGCCAGAGCGTGCTGTCCAGCTGTATCACGGCCCCAGGTCTGGAGAAGGAGTTGATTCCACTTTCAAGAAGCTGATGCTCAGGCCTAAGACAGGGATGCCTTACAGACTGCTCTACAGCTGATAGGGATGGGGCTAGACCAGACATGGACCAAGTTGAAGGAACTGATCCAGAATGCCCAGGAGATGGTAACCAAAAATAGAAATCAAATATCCAAATAGGTGGTGGAGTGCATGGAGATAACCAAGCTGAAAGTTACATGAAAAGAAGGGGCACAAAAGTTACCAGTATTTTTAAGAGAAAATAGTTATATTCCCCATAACCTTATGGGAAATATTCCAATAACTGTTATCAAAAATATATTACTGTTTTTCTTTTGTTTTTGTCTTTTTTTGAGACAAGGTCTCCCTATGCAGTTCAGGCAGGTTTTGAGCTCATTTTATAGCTCAGGCTGGTCTCAAACTTTCAGTGATCCTCTTACCTCAGCCTCCCAAGTGCTGGGATTACAGGCTTGGCTGTGATATATTTACATTGGTCATCCTCAAAAGGATTAAGTTTTCCATACTATAAGGTTTTTGGTTTAAAGATGCTCTGGTACAAAGATTTTAATTTGGCTATGACAATTCACTGTTACTGTTTTTTGTGGTGTACTGAATATATTCCTGCCTACAGATTTGTGAGTCTTCCAAAGTGTGGAACAAGGATTATGTATAGTGACACACTTTGCTTTCATATTCAGACCTCTGCCTTTAACAAAAACTCAGGTGATGTACATCCCACTAAAGATCAACAAGTTAGGTAAAACCTTCTTATATATTAGAGTTCATTGATTAAAACAGGTATTTTGTGTCAAAATGGAAATTCCAGGCTGGGGATTTAGCTCAGTGGCATAAGCACCTGCCTTGCAAGCACGTGGTCATGAGTTAGATCCCTGGTACCGATTAAAAAAAAAAAAAGGAAATTCAGATGTGTTACAAAATGTCATCATGACTGTCATGCTGTAACATTGTATATAGTTTTGATTTCTAATTTTCTGTGTAAAGTATGCAACTATTAACATTCTCTAGGTAGTCAAACGTTAAAACATCCATGGTTAGTAATAACCATGGAAAATAATGCTTTCATTTTATGATCTAAGGTACTTGATATTTATATAAGATAATAATGTTAAGTTTTCTGCCTCTACCACACTACACTGTTAGCAGCCTTTTTTTCTGAATGTTCAACAACTGAGGGTTGGAGACCAAAAAACTAGAAAGATAGATGGGCTAAGAGGATAGCCAATATCTTGGCCCCAGCTCTCCAAGTTCAGTGAAGACCAAGAATATAAGAAAACCTCTGCTGTGGCATCCCATAACTCAGTGAGTCCCTGGTCGTATGACCAAAGAGACTCGTGAGACCACAGAGGAAACTGATCAATGATATGTAGTGTGCCTAAGGAGAGTCACCAAGACAGAAAAAAAAAGCTCCCAAGCTTTCACGGAAAGCAGCTTGGTCAAGCAATGGCTGTGATTCATCCAGATGGCTGATACTGACAGAGGACCTAAAAGGTGCTGTGCATGGTTCCAAGGTAATTCTTGAGGAGACTTAACTGACCTTGATAGATAGCAAGAGATTAATTTTAATGGATACAGGACTCACTTTAATTTGATCTTGGGTAGCCCACAGAAAAGTATAACCACAACATGTTTAAAATAATGCCATAGTAATGTATTATAATAGAAACTCAAATCACTAACACCTTTTGACAATTGCCAGCTACACTGGTAACAACTCAGGAACTTAAAATCCTTGGACCGAAAATCTTCAGCATAAACAACTAAGTTCACTTAAAATGAAAAGAGTTCAAAAATGAAAATGTCTTCTACAGAGTTCTCCAAACACAGCTCCTCAAACTTCAACTGACCACCCATCACATGAAACCACAAAACAGAAAAGGGAGAGATGCAGGGAATGGCTGAAGCTGGAGATCAATCACATGTGTGAAGCTAAAGCACGGCCAGCCCTGAGAGGATGGAGAATCCAAAGTGAACCCCATAAACAAGCTGTTCCAGCTCCCAAAAGGCAAGGAGCCCAGGCCAGCCAGGCAAACAAGTTGCTAGGCAGAAGAGTTGAAATTGACATCATCTCCTCAAGCCTATAAATTAACTCTGCTACAGTGGTTGCGCAGTTCCTTTCTTGCCATTAGGAGAGAGGACTCCACCTGACCTCAGCTTTCACCTCTCGTTTTCTCCAATGCCTTTCCATCCCTCCTCCCCAACACCTAGAGCTGCAGCTGGATGCAGTACCTCTCCATAGTCCTTCCTAGTACCTCTTTATTGTTTGTGGTGACTGAATCACGATGTCTACCATGCTGGTCCATGCCATGCCCAACTAAAGATGTTCAATGGCCTTCTATGACATCTTTTCAGTGCCCAAACTGACCTGGCACTGCCACCCAAGGCAGGAAGTTACTGAGCTATCTTCTTAGCACCACAGAGCAGCCCTTCTACCCAGCATCATTACAGAACAGGACTTGTCTTTCACATCTTCTAAACTGACAGTCAACCAATCCTGCAGCCCATCTCCTATGGGCTTCATAGATTCAGTCCCACTCCCATTACAACCCCGCTTTGGGTGATCCAGGACCTTCACAGCACTTCATGTCCTGCCTCCACCACCCTCAGTCAGAGAACTGCTGGTGGGCTTTCCTTCATCATCACCACCACCACCCCACACTCCAGGCTGATTTCACTGTCTGGGCAGTCTTTGCTGAATGCTTTGGTGACTTGGTTCTTATCTTCCAGCCTCAACTCAGATTACGGATATCATTCATCAAAAAATATCTACAGAGTGCCTTGTATGTAAGCAACATGATCTAGGCACTGGAGACATAACAGTGAGCAAAACAGAACAGGTTACAGTTTCATGGGCACAAATGCTCTAATGGGAAGGCTAAACCATGGATAAAGAGTTAAGGCATTATGTTTTCCAAATATGAAAAAGCAATGCAAGGAAATTATCCCTTGGTGCTGCTGCTGAGGGAATGGGGAGAAGGTTCCTTAAGCTGGGGGGGGGGGGTCAAAGAAAGCCTCAGAGCTAAGACGGAGAGGATGAGGAGTCAGGCATTAGAAAAGTTACAAAGAACGTTTCTGAGTTAATAGCAAATGCAAAGGATGGATCTAACAGGCAGGGCCTGGCTATGCTCAACTGGCTGGAAAGAGTAACTGAAGACCACAGAGAAGCAAAATCTTGGGGATTAGTAGAGAGCTTGAATTTTATCTGAATGACATGAGAACCACCGGACTATTTTACGCTATGAGGATGACTGGATCTGACTCATCTTTTAACAGGATCCCTTGTCCTACAAGAGTGGCGAAAGCGCAGAAACAGGCACAACATAGCCAGGCGTGGTGGCTCACGCCTGTAATCCCAGCACTTGAGAGGCTGAGTTCAGGAGGATCGTTGTGAGTTAAAGACCAGCCTGGGTTACAAAGCGAGCTCAAGGCCAGCCTGAACTGCACAGCGAGACCCCGTCTCAAAAAGACAAAAAAAGAAAAGAAAGAAAAAAAAAAAAGAAACAAGAAACAGGCAGAACAGCGGGGTGGCTCTTACACTCATCCATGGGAGCCCCAATGACTGAGCGTACAACGGAAGCCGGAGGGGCCCGGGGCGGGGAAGACACGGTCAGACTGTGGAGATGCAGCCCAAAGGGTTCACACAAGTCTTAGTTGTGGGAGAGTCATGGCGAGAAATAGAAGCTAAGGGACCACTACAAGGTGTGGCTTGAGCGCTCAGAAAGTTAGTGGGGAGGAGCTGGTAGAGGGGTGGGTTTTAGGGCAGAGAATCTGGGTTTCACTCGGACGTGGTAAAATTGCACTTGGTTCTGGGAAGTGGGTCCTGAACTCTGGTCTAAGTCCGGCCCCTCCTCTGGGCTCCCGCGGCCACCCGAGCGCCCCAGGCCGGCCCTGACCTCTCAGGGTTTGCGCCGCACAGAACAGGGCGCGCCTGCACAGCGGCAGGGCCGCGGAGTTGTAAAGCACGCCCGCGGGAGGGGCGCTGGGGATCACGGGAGGGGGCCGCCTCCCAGGATTGCTGGGAGAGAAAGAGAAAATTTCAGCTCCGCCGAGACAGTACGGCAAAGGAACGGCGATGGGGGGGCGCTCACCTGGGCAGAACACGCGCGGAGGATCCGGGCTCAAGAAAACGCGGAAACAGGCGGCTGGACTCGGTCTCCCAGAAGGCTGTGGGTCCGCCGCCTACGATTCCCAGGTAACTGTGGGAGGGGCTGTTTGCTGACCAACTGGGACTACAATTCCCGTCGACCCTCGCGGCAGTGTCTGACGTCCTACCCGTTGCCCCTAGAGTGCGCCGCGCATGTTCGCCCCCGTTTCCGATCTGCGTGTGCGCGGTAATTAGGGCAATGTTTGTGGGGTTGGGGGTGAGAAAGGGGAAGTAATGGGCAGTGAGCGGACGCAGAGGAACCCAATGCTCGTGTGCAGGCACAGGAGTGGGTGCGCGGCGGACAGGGGACTCTGTTTCCGTGGAACTGATACGGTAGGGAGCGGTTTGCAAACCTCTACGCTTGACGTGGGCCGGGTCAGCAGTCAGGAGGTTCTACTGACTTACAACAAAAGCACAATACGTTTTGCAGCATGTATTTCTGCACCTTACAGATGCAGTCCAAAAGCTTTCCTGAGAAGAGGTTGGATTCTGTTCTTTAAAAAACTCATTTCTAACCACATAATGTCTTTGGCAACAGGCTTCTGCATGTTTTGTTTCGCATCTTCCCTCTGGGGAGGTATGCTTTTGTTTACTGTGAGTGTTGCATTGTTAATTAGGTCAGCCAAAACTCCCACTACCTGAGCCTCTCTTTCTTCATTGGCAAGAGGAATCTGATGAACTGAATTGGGGCAGAGAGAGGCCTGAGCCCAGTCATCGCTCATCACTGGCTCCCTCGGGCTCAGAAAACAAGTAGAGTGGGGGATACATGTTAGGAACGTTCTGAGGGCACTTCCACAGCGGAACCGGGGAGTCCGGCCTCCTTGGAGAAACTCCCTGGCTCTCCCAAAACACAGTAGACTTCTGAAGGATGAAAAAACACACCTTGGAAGGTAGGCTCAGCTTTCCATGAACGAAAATAGTTTATTATTAAAGCAGTTTGTTATCACTTGGAAGATATGGATGTGCACTCTTAGTTTGAATGCAGCATACATGAGTGTTGCTGCTAGTTTAAAACATTAAAAAACCGTTTTGACATCTTAATATAACTTTGTGGCATAAAGTTTTTTTAAATGCAGTTGTTTTTACAATACTTGGTTTACCTTTCCATAACAATGAAATGGAAGTTGCATAATTACGCTCACCAAATTCATTCATTTTTGTCATTGTTCAAAATTAAATTGTCATCTAGAGTCCAGGATACAGTGGAGGTCTTTAAGTCACAATTCCTGTAGTTAGGACAAGAGTTACAAAAGAGGAATAAGGAAACTGTCATTGATTAAAATCAGTGAAATTCTCGGGCTCTAAGGTATTTTCTGTACAGGGAGATTTCTCTTTGAAGACCTTGCTTTCCACAACAGTCAGGGCAGCAGCAGCCTTTCTAGTTCTAGGAGGAGAAGGAAGGTCTGGAAGTGGGATTCAGGGTGTCTTCATACTGAGCAGTGTGTGATGTAAAGCTTGTTCTGTTGGTGGCGCCACATAAACCACCAGCTGTTCTGACTTTTGCAGTAAATGGTGTGCTCTGAGACCATGAGACTACTCACGCCATCTAAGACAAATCATTCCTCCCAAGTTCCCCAGCACTGCTGCCCAGGAAAGGAACATAGAGTCACCATTAAGGCTTTGCTGGCACCTGCTATTTACAGAGCAGCTGGACAACAACCAACATGGCAAGGTTCGTGCAATGTCTTCACTCACAAGCATTGACACCTGGGAAGCTGAAACTATGAGCCTTGCTTTTTTTCAGCCTACACACATGTCCATAAATTGCTGCTGAGCCAACTCTTAGCAGGCTATTTCACAGGCTGGCATGGTCTTCCAGAGGGCAGCACCCAATCTAGCTGATACTCTTCACAATTGATAATGTGAACAGGATGCATTTCCACCTTACTAGTGCGTTCCAGTTTTTTCCTCATTTCGCTTAATCCAAGGACAGCCCAATCTATGAATTTTATTCAGAAGCCTGAGGGCATGGAGCAGTGATCTTTTTGTCAAGTGCCTTCGAACTGGAAAGCTGGAATAATTCCAGCAGGTAGTTCTTCCTAATGCCTGTCTCATAACAGAACGCGCAACTAAAATTATATTCTTGTTCCTTCAGTACTCCGAAACTTTTAAGAGTTTTCTATGCCTGCCTCACATTTAAGATTTAATTATTTAGCTTGATTCTGTAATGAAACATTCTTTTAATTCATCTGAAGATGCTTGCTGCCTTAAGCCGCTGCAGCTTTTCAGTCCCTTTGGACAAGCTTGAGTGTACCTCTATTCACGTCCTTCGGCTTTGACTTGAAAATAATAATTGGGACCAGTGTGGAGCAGCACATATCCTACAGGTAGGTTCATGACTTCCATTGGCCTCCAGCTCAGGGCCATCCCAGGGATGAACCTGGAGAGCAAAGATCCCATCCCTTCCACTGTCCTCGTTCCTAAGATTGCCAGTATCCATTGCAAATATAGTACCCTTCCCTGCAGCTGTAAATTGAAAGATAGCAGTTAGGAGCCACAGAAGCTCAGGAGACTATCCCAGGATTCATGCTTCACAGCATAGGAAAGCTTTCAGGGTTGGTGAATAGGTCATTTTGCTCAGTGTCTTTGCAAAAGCAGGAATTTTTAACCTTTCCTGGTCCTTAGCAATGCTGACACCACTGGGTGGTAGCTGGGGGGAAGGAAAGGAAGAGGGAGGGCTGGTGAAAGAAGGGAGAACGGATGACAGGCAGAAGGACAAGGGCATTCTTTTCTCCCCAAAACTCAACACTGGTAGAAACATAACATTGCGTACAGAGCAGCTCCTCATCTCCTCCTGCTTTGGGGTGGGAGTAGAGACTGCGTTGCACACTGTAAAATATTCCGCAGCATCCCTAGTTTCTACTCACCAGATGCCAGCAGCCATCCCTGCCCCGAGTAAGGTAGAAACGCATTCCATTCACATAATCGTTTGTCAAGAATATCAGCTAGATTGAGTGCTGTCCTTTGGAAGACCATGACCAGCCTGTGTAATATCCTGACAATCAAAACATCTATAGATATTTTCAGATGCACCCTGGGGGAAATAATCTCTCTGGCAGTGTTAGCTGTGTAAGTCAGCATATCATGGCTCCTCAGCCTCACCTAGAAGAGCCTTTGTAATTTAACCCTGGTCTCCACTCCTGTGTCTTCTACTGCTCTTCCCGCAGTTATCACATCAGGACCTTTAAACTTGCTGAATCCTCTGCCAGAGCATTTTCTATAATTACCTTCTCATCTTCCAGCTGTCAGGTTCACTGTTACCTCCTCGATCACAGAAATAGTCTCCTGTTACTGCTTGCTTCTCCATTGCCCTTTTATTTATGTATTTTTATCACTATCTGAAATGATCTGTTTTCTTGTCTGTTTTCCCTACCAGAATGTGTGTCATGGGGCAGAGGCTTTTGATCTCAGTACTCTACACAAAATAGGTGCTTAGTAAATGTAGAATAAGTGAATGCTAAGCCCTTGGGCTGGGGGTTGCTGGAGGCCCAGAGAAGCGTCGCACATGAGATCAGCCCTCACAGGACTCCTGAGCTGGTGAGCAGAGACCTGGACACAGCATTGCAATTCTGCTGACTAGCAATGTGACACAAAAGATGCCAGGCACCAGGAGAGCTCAAACGGAGTGCAGGAGACTGAAGGGCTTGTAAGAACATTCCCTGACAGAGAAGGAGAGCATGGGCTTGACACAGGGAACAGCTGTGATGACTTGTGAAGGATGAGCAGGACTTCACCTTGCACACACATGAGCTTGCTCTGAAAGGGTGATTAGAGATGCTCAGGGAGTGAACACCTGCCTGAGGCCCCAAGAGTAGCTTCTGGTGATGGTGAGAGAGAGAGAACTAGTCAGTTGTGCCAGTGAGACATGAAAGCTGCCCTAGACAAAATATATCTGATTAAACACAGTTGTGTTTAAACTGTATTTAAAAAGTTAGAGCCTGTGATTGCGGCACAAAAAAATGTTAAAAAAGTCTGGTGTGGTGGTGAACACCAGTCATCCCAGCACTGATGAGGCTGAGACAGGAGGATCACCATGAGTTTGAGGCCAGTTTGGACTATAAAGAAGTTCAAGGCCAGCCTGAACTGCGTAATGAAACCCTTGTCTCAAAACACACACACACACACAAAGTAGGCTAGTTTTGTCCAGTGACCACAATTTGCTAATTTCTGGTGTGTGTTATGGGGAACCTCAAAAATATAAACAAGTCCAGGCTAATTGTAGGCACTGATTATCTGTAGAGAGGTTATGGAGTTAAATATGATCAAGACTCTAGAACACAGACATGTAATTGAACCCCAATACAAGCCACAAAGGAATTTCCAATTTTCTAATAGTCTCATATATCCAAGTTACTATTTCATGATGTAGCCACACAGGGAAACAACTCAACTGGTGAATGGATCAAGAAGATGTGTGGGGGGGGGTCTTTATGCCGTGGAGTACTACTCTGCCATAAAGAAGGATAAACTTGAGACATTTCTAGGAAAATTTGATGCACCTTGAGTTCATACTCTTTAGGTGAAATAAACCTGACAGCAGTATAAATACCACATTTTGTCTCCTGGGTGTGAGAAACCAAAAAAAAATGTAAATAAGGATCAAAATGTATCATAAGTATTGTGAAATAGGAAGAAAATGTTCAAATGGGGAGGGGAACAAAGAGGAGGAGGAGGGGAAACTGAAAGAAGGGGAAAGCTTACAAAATGAGAAAAGGAAAACATGGAGACAGACCTTTTGCAAAGAGGGAAGGAGAGTTTGAAACGGGTAGAGGAATGGGGGAAAAACAAGTTTATCATGTACACATATAAATTCTCTATGATGGATGTGATCATTATGTCTAAAATGTACCAATAACATCTGATGGAATAAAAAAGATGTAACTGGAATTTAAAATATCAGTGGAATGTTTTACATTCATTTTTCATACTAAAGCCTGTAAATAGTTGACACTCCAAGTGCATCTGGAACTGAAGTGGCAGTTTCTGCTGGTCAGTAGTTACATGTGGTGTGTGGCCAGCACGCTGGATGGCACATGGAAGGATTTAAATATAAATCCACCAGAAATACAAAGATAGTGGCTCATAGCAAATGACACTTAGAACCCAAGTGAACTACATCTAGAGTCTGTCACACTTGCAAGGACAATGCAGTTTCTTCAGGAAATAAATGTAGTACAATAAAAAACATGAAGAGAAACACTGGTAACCTAGAATTTGTAGCGACCAGCTACAGCTCTAGATGTTCCTGGGGGAAGATGGTGAGAGGAGGAGAAAATAGAAACGGAGAGGAAAGCTGAGGTCAGGTGGAGCCCTCTCTCCTGGTGGGAGGGAAGGATGAGGGCAGCTTCAGCCCTGCTGCCCGGCAACTTGTCTGCCTAGCTGGCCTGGGCCCCTTGCCCTCTTGGAGCTGGAACAGCTTATTTATTTGTGTCTTGCTTTGGTCTGTTTTCAGGGCTGGCCTTGCTTTAGCCCCACACGCGATCCATCTCCAGCTTCAATGGCTTCCTACAAGAAATGACTCAGCACACTTGTCAGATTAGCAGAATATGTCAGTGGTTAGTAGAACATGGTTGGATCTTAGTATGATAAATCAAGCTGTGATTGTATAACTAGGCATTGATAATAAGTCAACATGTTTTTGTTCTTATGGTACATGCACATGTGTTAAAGAACTTTGATGCTAGAATGTTTTAAAAGCCAAAAATCTTGCCCAAAACCCTCTATCTATCTATCTATCTACCTATACATGCTATTCTTTATAGGATAATTTAATATTACAAAAGTGGCAATGAAACCACCAGTTTGTAGATTAAAATGGTAGAATGTTGTTACATCTGATACAAGTTGAATGCCATCAAACTGATAACATTAAGAAAATCTCTGTATAACTGGCTTGCTTTCATTTTTCTTTATTTTCATACAATTGTGAGACAACTGTATGTAAATAAAAATTTCTGAAAAAGTGGAGTCATTAAAGTTAATGATTAGTGCCATAAGCTATTAAAGCACATTTTAACATAATTAAAATTATGAAGGCTATTAATGGACACATAAATAGGCCAGAACAGAAACAGAACCAAAGTTCCTATTGAAATCTAGGTACATGAAAAGGTAGTATTGTGGACATTGGGGAAAATGGTTCTCCATGCATGGCAGTGATGGCCCTGTGTCAGCATGCATGCCAAGTATATGAGTTGTTTTCTTGAAAACCTCAGCATTCAGGTTTAGTTGCAGTGTTGGAAGTTTGTGATAAACAAGTGGGCTGTGGTACTCAGTCTCTAAAAGATTCACCATCGCTACTAGAAGATAACTGGGTCCACAGCGTGGGAAGAATGAAGTTGGATCCCTGCCTGAGGCTCTATGTGAAAATAAATTCCAGAGAAATGACATATGTAAAAAGTAGAACTGCTAAAGAACCACCAGGAAATCTAATGGGAAGATTTAACATATGATGACCCAAAACCCAGAAAAAAATTAATAAAAACTATATAAATAAAAATGCATAGAAAAACAACACAAATTAAAAAGGTAAGCGAAAAACATATATTTGGACAAAAAGGAAAAATGAGAAGCAAAGATGCTCACAAGTACCAAGAATATAATAGCAAGATTTAAAAAAAAAAAGACTAGATTACTCCAAAAGGTGAATAATAAGTTTGTCTCAGACACAAGATTATCCAAGTCCTACATCAGCCATAATAGAAATACAAATTAAATCCCTAATGAGATATGGTGTTTTCAATTATCAGATTGGCCATCATCAATACAATAAAAACCCGTGCATAGCCACTAGTGAACAGAGGCTGGGATTGTGCCTAGGAGTGGGACTGCGGGGTTGTGAAATGAATTTTCACATTTGGTAGGAAATTGCAAATAGTTTTCCATATTGACTACTATTTTATACCCTCCCAGAAGCACAAGAACTTTTTCTCTGCTTGCTCAATCCTCACGTGCACACTTGGTACTGTCGGGGTGGTTAGTTTCACACCTCTGGTGGAGGAAGTAAATAAGCATTGCCCAGATGACTCAGGACACTGAGCTCCTTCCCGGATTACTGAAGCCTCACACTCTTCGGCTAGGTTGAGAAGACATCACCTTCACATTTCATAGTCAGGCGGCCGAGATGCAGGGAGGTCACAGCAGAAGGGTGGGGCAGAGCGAAGCTGCTCGATTCCTGGCAGCCAGGAGGCGGAGCACAGAGCAGTGCCCTTGAAAGATGACCCCTGCGGAGGCTCACACCCAGGGACGCTCCTCCCCCAGCATAGCCTTACCTGACAGCACACTGAGCCATGCACACCAGTGGATTTGGTAGCTTACAATATTTATATCTGTATCTATGTAAATATACGATGTTTTCTGAACTGGGTCTCCTGAGATTTACCTGCATTAACCCATTCCAAGGAATTCCCACAGGTTATATTTCCATAAATTGAGATTAACCTTTAACTGGAAGAGAAAAACCAAAGGATTCAGGACTGAAGGGATCAGGCACAATAGAGCAGGAGGGAATTCCTGGGTCGTGATGAAGAGAGCCACCAACATGAACCTGAGTGTCAAGTGCAGGGCTCCACTCCATCAAGCCAGAAAAGTATCAGAAGTTGACAGCCAGCCTCCAAATAACTGCCTGCCTGCTTTAACACCTTCCTGCCTGCCGACCTACGATCTTGAGGCAGTCACTTCTCTTCTGTAAAAGGGGTCTGTTGTGAGGGCTAGAACTGTACCCCGCATTCAGGATGCCCCCAGTGAGTGTTCGCGATCACTGCCATTGTGGCTGTTAGCTAATAAGTCAGTCCAGAGGAGCATGTCCACGTGCCTGGAGGAAAGCTGACAACCCAGCGAACAGCTAACCCATGCAGTTACCTGCCCCAGGGGGAAGCAGAAGGTTGTGCCGGAGGAAATCATTACGGTATATACGGGCAGCTGTCAATGCCGTGGAGCCAGTCGTGAAAATAACAAGATGGATGTGGCCAGAAGCAGATCCGCTTCTTAGTGGGATGGGCCTGGAAAACATGCTTGTGAGAACCGGGCATGGAAGTATGTGAAAGAGGGAAAAACCGAAATCCAGGAACCCAAGAGGCAACAAAATGAGCACATCATTAAAACGTTGGGAGGTGTGGGGTGACATCCCATTGGTCCACGCTAGCAGGAGGGTCTGGGACAGCTGAGGAACAGTGAGTCCAGGATCTGCTCTTTCCTGAGTCCAAGTCCACCCTCACGTTCTGGAAATCAAACCTGCGGCATCCCCTGCTCACCTCACGTGATCCATCTTGTGCCTCTGGACCCACAAGCTGGTGCCTCTGGAGTAGAATCATATTTGTAGGCTCCTCTCTCACTGGTGGGTCCTCAGGAACGAGAACCTGAGTGAGCATACAGAGACTCCAGCCAGAGTTGCTGGGGAGGGGCACGCTGGGCTGTGAAGGGAAGTCCTGCAGCTTAAGCTCAGAAGAGTAAACCATTCATATTCAGTCATGTTTGTCTACAAAATGACTTTTTGTTTTGTTTTTTGAGACATAGTCTTGCTATGTAATTCAGGCTGCCCTTGAGCCCACTAGATAGCTCAGGCTGGTCTTAAATTCACAGCAGTCCTCCTGCCTCAGCCTCCTGAGTTCTGAGAGGACAAGAATGCACTACCACATCTGGCTAAAATGATGGCTTTCTACTTTAAAATAAAAGCAATTGTCATCTTTGTAATATTAAATTCTCTTTAAAAGACATGTCTCTGTGAATTCTGCTAGGTTTTTTGTTTACTTTTTTAAAAATTCTAGTTTGCATAACAGATAGTTTTGTGTATAAGAAGGAAGGGGAGAGGGGTGAGGCAGGGGAAGTGAGGGGAGGAGAGGGAAAAGGAGAAAAGGATAGGAATTCATACTGTGAAAATCCTCCACAAACACAGCATATGTGGAAACAGCTTCATTCTACAACCAAGTGTGCATGCATCTGATGGGTCCCACAGGTAACACACTCTCTATATGTGAGGAATGTAGGTAGGTCTTCATTCAAAATTGATTACTCTCCAAAAAAATTTCACAGAAGAAAGAACCCCTGTGAATGCCATGAATGTGGAAAAACCATTTTCCTGATGTTAGCTCTCTTCAGGCATCAGAGGACATATAGTAGAGAAAACCATCTGAACACAGTGAATGCTGCAAAAGCTTTTCCCAGTGTTACACCCTCATGTACATCAGACTGAGAAGAGACAGTATGTTTGCAATGAGTGTGAGAGAACCTTCACCCAGCAGGCAGTGTTTAGCTGGGTGTGGTGGTATCTGCCTACAATTCCTGGCACTCATCAGGCTGAAGCCAGGGGATCCCCATGAGTTCAAGGCCAACCTATGCTATGTAGCAAGACTGTCTCAAAAAGGAGGAGGAGGAGGAGGAAGAAGAGGAGGAGGAGGAGCAGGAGAAGAGGAAGAAGTCAATGTTCGGTTTGCACCACAGAATCCATTCAAGGTAGAAGTGTATTGTGTGTGTTCCATGTGGACAGGCCTTGTCCAGAAGGCACACTTGATTGTATACTAAAGTTGCTATACCAGAGAGAAGCCTTACAGTGCCATAATTATGGGAAATCCTTCACAAGTCACAACTCGATATACATCAGCAAAGTCACACAGGAGAGAAACT
>PVLA01016904.1:0-19164 GCA_004027455.1 Hydrochoerus hydrochaeris
TGAAGGTTGTTTTCTTTCAGGGCTTGAAATACCTCACTCCAAGCTCTTCTTGACTTGAGGGTTTGTGCTGAAAAGTCTGCTGTGATTCTAATGGGCTTTCCTTGATAGGTGAGTTGTGTCTTTTCTCTGGCAGCTTTTAGTATTCTGTTTTTATGCTGTATGTCTGAGATCTTAATTATTATGTGTCTGGGTGTGGGTTTATGTTGATTGTGACTGTTTGGTATTCTATATGCCTCATTTATCTGCATATCAGATTCTTTCCCCATGTTTGGAAAATTTTCTGCTATTATTTCTGTAAATACTTCATGTATGTCATTTGCCTGGATTCCTGTATCTCTGTTAAAGCCCATTATTCTTATATTGTTGCTCTTGGCATCATCATGAAGCTTCTGGATTGTCATTTCATGCTGCTTTGTTATTTTTAAAAGTTCTATCGTTTCCTGATCACTAAATGTGATCCTGTCCACAAGGTCCAAAATTCTATCCTCAGCTTCCTATAGGCGGTTTTGCATGCTTTCAATAGAATTTTTTGTTTCTTGGATGTCTCTTTGAGTTTGTTTCATGAATTTTGCTTGTTTTCTATATTGTTCATTCAAAGTTTCAATCAGTTTCCCATGCTCATATACTTTTTTCTCTAGTTCTTCTTTAGCTGCATTCAACAACTCCTTTACTAAAGTTGTTATTTCTATCTTTATATGGGAGACTACTTCTAATTCGATTTCCTCTATAGCCTGATGCAGTTTCTACCCTTTTTTTTCTGTTTTCCTTTATTTTTCTCCTCTTTAAATAAAATTTTTTTTAAAAAGTCTGATCACCACCCACTCCACTTCCCAGTCACCCAAATCCCTGGAAGGCCTGATTCTCAGCTGCCTGAGCCCAGGAACAGTGCCTGCCCTGCTAGGAGGTGACACACCTGGCCCACCTGCCAGGTCACAGTGCCTGTTGCTGCAGCAAGTACTCAGCCACGCTCGTTCCCCTGATCTCATCTCCCCTCACATCACCCCACCTGAGCCTGTCCCACTGGCCCCCGGCCCTATTCATAAAAGATTCAGCTCAATAAACGTGACTCAGCCTCTTCTTTGGAGTTACTCCAAGAGGTCCCTCTGGACACGCTCTATTCAGGCTGGTGCTGTGACCTGGGTGGTCACCATCTACTCAACAACCACCATCCTATACATTTGCGTTCAGGTGTAAAGTATTTGGGGGTGAGGCGGGGCACACAGTAACAATGATCAGAGCAGCTTTGCCCTGAGAACCAAACACACGTTTTCACCCTGCACCGCCCACACTTAGCCTTGTCTCCTTCAGGTCATTCATCCATCCGCTCATCCATTCGTGTATTCATGCAAACAGTCAGAACTGACGGTGGATTGACTGCTAATTGCATAGAGGATGTGGGATGATGAAGTGACCACAGGGTTAAGTTTGGACCTAAGCAGAACTTTGTATTCGTGCCTGTGTGTCCCTTCAGGGTTACTCTCAGGGTCGAAATTTTGAGTTGTAAATAGAAGGATTCGCTAGGTTTACTTCGTGAAGTCATTGCGGGAGAGCATGTGCGTGCGAGGTAGTGTGTGGGACCGAGGCTGCGCTCGGCGTGCCCGCAGAGGAAGCGTTTGCGTGAAGCAGCGGAGGGAGGAAGGAGGAACCCGCCACGCAGGAACTTGGAGAAGGTTCAGGAGAGGAGGCTGCGGTCTCCCGCGCCAGCTGCACTTGGCGCAGTCATTGTATAATCTCCTTTCTGAGAGGCTTAGGCTTTTTTATTGAATTATTAAAATATCAGGTGGTTTAGAATTCTAGTTTTGTCATACAATTGCAAAATACTAATGTAACTTTCTTTTTGGAGGAAAAAGCTATGTATTCTGCTGAATTAGAAAAGCAAAACTACTTATGGATGAATAAAAGAAAAAGGCAGAAAATCTGGAGGGAAAGGAGTTATTTTTACATGAAGTTTCTTTTACTTATTTTACTATTCTTGATGTTGTTTTGCATGCTGTTTGAGTGGTGGTCAGAACAGAGAACAAGATACTCAGGATTTCCATGGGGGACTTAAGATTTTGAGCAGACATTACGAATGTCAGATGGAAGGACTTTTGGCATTTTTTATTAGCACACACAGATGTTTTATTGATAAAAAAATTAATCTATAAGGTTGACTTTATGACTCTCTCTTGTGAGCAAAATGTGTTAGAGTCCATTGCACACAAATTCAAATAATACGTATCATCATCCAATTAAATCTTTTTTCAGCATCCCCCTTTACAAGATTTCTCTCTTAATTATTAGACTGTAGTTCACACATGCAAAAATCATATAAACAGTATAAATAAGATGAAGCCCTATGCATAGATATGACACCAAAGCAGCTTGCTTTTAGGTTTTAGAGAAAGTTTTCTAAGTCATTTGGAGACTCCAGCAACATTTGGAAGAAATCACTTACATGGAATCAGTGGTGATTATGCTGTTTAGAAATGTTATTGTTGCACATAAACAGAATAGAGTTCCTATACAGTTTTAAAGTTTTAATTAAACAGTAATGCTGAAAAATTCAGTTAACATGTATAAGAATAGCAATTTAGCATATACCCACAAACTCAGTACCCAGTGTAAGAAATCAAATGTCATCCTTTGAAGTTTCTTATGTATCCCATCACAGTTCATTCCTTTCCTACCATTTCGTATATAAGCTAGCATTTTAATGTATTGCCCATGTTACCAGTAAAGGTCATTTTACATACTGTCTGTACAAACTGTGATTACAAACTTCCTTATTTATATCTCTTCATACACATGTACAAGAATTTCAGGTATGTATTTTGATTGCTGAGTCATAGAATATGTATGGACAACTTTTTAAATTTTTACCAGTCTGCTGGCTGGGAAATGTCTTAGTGAGTTCTATGCTGCTGTTACCGAGCACCCCACACAAGGAGATTTGTAATGGAAAGGAATGTACTGGCTAACACTTCTGGGTGCTGGAAAGCCCAAGATGGAGGGAACAGTGTCTGAACGGGCGTTCTTGCTGCAGTATCCCATGGCATGAAGGCAAAGGGAGGACCACAGAGAAAGAGCAAAACATGGCTGAAGCTGTCTCTTTATGAAGAAACCTTCCTGCAGCATTGGTACTAATCTATTCATTAGGACAGTGATCCCATAGCTCTGTCCCCCGTCATCACCACACTGGGGTGAAGTTTTCAGTACTCGAGCTCTGGGGGACTCATTTAGGTATGGGAGGACTTTCTGCTTGTAGCTGTAATTCGCATTTCCTTGGTTACTCCTGAGGCCAGGCATCCTTTGTGTAGTGACTGTGTATCTTACCTGCCAGTTCATTATGGCGCTTACAAAAGTACATTCACCCCACACTTTCAGCAGGCTCTGGTGGTTCCCCAGAGTCTTGTCTGTCAAACTATTAGAATTAAAATCCAGGTCTTCTTTTAAAACTAGTTTCATTCTTTTTAATACAAAATGTAATATACATTTAGAAAAGTGAAAATAAAAAGAAATGAGGGAATTTAAATGGGTAAAATAAAAATCAAGTGGCAGAAAAAATAAATAATATAAGTCATTGTGCAAAAAGCTTTAGGGTTAGTTTTAAGCTTTCATAATTTCGTAAGTGTGAACACTGGAAGGTTTCAGATCATCGGAAAGTTTATTTAAATTTTCTTTGTACTAAATTTGGTTTTATGGATTTGGAAAAATATATTTTTATTTAATTGCATTGTTTTGTTTTAGTCCTTCTGTGTATCAGTCTGGTTCCAACCCTTAGAACCAGAGCCAGTAGGGTGTGGGGGGGAGGGGTGTGCACGGGCACACATGTGTGTGTCTGTGTGCACGTGTATACATATAGCTGTAGGCACCCATGTGTGTTTTATTTTAAGAAACTGGCCACACGGTGGCAGCAGTTGGCTAAATCAGTCTGAGGGCTTTTTTGTTTTTTGTTTTTAATTTTATTTAAAGAGAAAAAAAGCAAAATAGAAAAAGGGGTACAAACAGTACAGAATTTCAGAAAAAAAATAAACAGTAAGAAATCACTAGTTGATGTTACACATTGTCTTCTTAGACATAGTTGTTCAAGTTACAAAATTAAAGCATGCAAAGTAGATGGTGAGCCTCAAATGGTGAGGCTGCAAACAGTTCTGATCAATGATCCAGTAACAACTTAGCAGCATGGTTATCAATCCTACACACTTAAACACACACGCAGTTATATCCTTTAGAGCACTTTCTTTGCCTTCTTTTACTTTTTAAGTCCATTATCTGTTTAGTTATATCCTGTTTCAGGTTGCTCAGTACCTTACTGACTTTTTTTGTTGTTATTTACTTTTTAATCACCTTATATTATTCTGTTGTTTTGAGTTTCTCCTCATCCATGCCCCATGGATCAGCTTTGGTGGAATTGGGAGTTTTTTGGAGGTATTTTGTTACTTAGTTATCTACTTTTTTTTTTTTGTGAAGGTAGCAAAATACAGCGGAACAAGACAGAACAAACCCATGTGAGGCAGTGCAGTGAAAGTGGCACAGAGCCTCACAGCAGGTCATCAGGACAACAGCAATAGGCACAATAGTACATCCCGTTCTGTTCACATTGGCTGTTCTTTCAGTTAGGTAGAGCAAAATGGAAGGAAATATCGAACTTATAAAAACAGAACATTGAATAGAGCAGTACCATTAATCAAAACTGAGCAAAATAGTGATAAAAATATTTGCCTTCAAAGAGATGGTAGAAGGAAGGCTCACAATCAGGGCTCGAACCCAGGCCTATGCCAGAGCTGTTGTCCTCAGCAGTGAGGAAAGTCACAAGCAGGATGGACTCCAAGGGCACAGGTCAAAGCTGCTGTCCACAGAAGGATTTTTTTTTTCTTCAAAGCCTTGCTTTGAAGAACCACTAACTTGTTCAGGCCCCTTGAATTCTCCAGGATAATGTGTCTTTCTTGAATCCAAGTAATTAAGGACATTGGAAAGAAACTTTGAAAGCAGTATACACACTATGATTGAATAGCTGAGGACTTTAGCCTACCCAACTTAGCACATCAAAACAGCTATCACTCTGAAAACTTGGCCTGAAATTACACGGGTGAATTCACCAGAGTAGCTGAGAAACTTGGGGAAGAGAGTAACAGTGAAGGACTTGCTGGCTAGAGAGCACAATGGAACTACAAACCAATACTATGCTGACAAGATCACTGAAACAAAAGGAGAATACAGAAAGTAAGGCCCGGGATATATTTAAGAGTTTAAACCCTGAACTAAACTAGTTTTAATTTAATGAAAAAGATGATAGCTTATCTAATAAAAAATATTGGCAAACTATCAAGTGGAAGAAAATAAAATTGGTCTCCATCTTACACCATGTACCCAAATAAATCCCAGATGTATTAGAACACTGATTCTCAACCGGGAGTGATTTTGGCTATGTAGGTATATTTTTTATTATTGCAGTGACTGGGTAATTCCCCTAACATTTAGGGAGCTAAGAATTGTTAAGAGTACTCCCACTGAGCAACAGTATATTAGAGATTTAAGTATGAAAACAAAAGCTCTTGCAATAAAGTCTAGAAGACTACACGTGTACTCTAGGAACAAGGAAGACCTTAACCAGGCTCACACGCAAAAAGGTGAAAGAGCAAACTAGCACATGTTTGTGTACAATTTAAAAATGTTTCAATGGCAACAGGAAATATAGTCAATAGACAATATTTGCATAGTAGGTAGCTAAATAGCAGATATCTTGTGAACAATATTTGCATAGCAGAGCTGACCAAGTGCTTTTATCTACAAGTGACTTTTACAAATTGACATGGTAAACAGCTCAGGGAAACACATAGGCAATGTATGCAAAGAGATTTTCACACAAGAATAGCTCCAACTGTCCTTGTCAGAAATGTTCAAATGATAGTCACATAAATAAAATTGATGTAATAAAATCATAGTGCAATATTTTGCTTCATGAGTGTTTGACTTGCAAAACTTCGAAAGAGCAAGAATACTGTGCAATGTCTTGAAGACTTTTAGCATCCTTCTAGTTTTTTTATCTTTTTGTTACTTTTACTTCTGTCACCATTTTGTCTTCTAGAAAAATCTTCTCTCTTTTATTAAATCACTCTTTTAAAAAAAAGGAAGTGTTACATTGTGAAAGAGTCTGGGCTCTATTTGATGTCTACTCAGTTGCATGAACTTGTCCAAGGTAACAGATATGCAGTTTCAGGATGGGAAGGGTTAATTCGAAGATGTGACCCAGCCCTATTCTCTGTGAAACAGTTTTTGCACACTGATTTTTAATTTTTAAAAAATTCCCCCTTATGGAGCACTTAGGTGAAGCAAATACTGCTCTGGGTTAGCATCAAGACTTAGAGAAGAGTTGGATCTCAAGGAGAAACAGATTGAAGAATTTAAAAGAACAAAGTAGGTTTCCCCCTTTCCTTTTCTTTCCTCTCCCCCAGCAGTGCTGTTTTTGACTCAGGTGTACCTTCTGCCTTGCTTTGGCACAGCCGAGGGTGTGACCATTGGTGTGTGGCTTCCATTTCCATCTTCTGTACAAATTTACTCCAAATTTTGTCTGATCCTTATGAAACCAGAGCCTTTAAAGTGGCCCTGGCTGTGCACTTAGTTCTCTTGGATGTTGAGAAAAATGCTGTTTTATTCCTTGTTACCCTGTTAATGATCAACAGGGTTGACTCAACTGATCCTCATTTTTATGGTTATGGCTTTTCCCTGATCCGTTCATGTGCATCCTACCTGAAGCTATCAGATTTATTAGAGAGGACAATATTCTCAAGTATAAAGGAATACCTTTTTGTGAAATGAAGTGTCTTCACATAACTGAGTTTTTATGATTGAGCTTTGTATACAGGCACCGATCATCACATTTTTCTTCTTTCTTTTTTTGATGTTTGTAGTTTATCTCACAGGCCCTGTCCATTCCCAAGGCGAGCTCTGTGTTTCAGATTATCAGTGAGGCTTTGGATTAACAGGGAGTTCATGGAGCTTTGTTGAATCTAACAGCTGACAGTGGTGGCATTTCCTCACTGAATGTCTGATTTAAGGTGACCTGAAATTGAAGCCATTCCAGGGCCACATTTAGTAGACAGTGATATAAGGTGACTGGAAAGGTGATTATGGAGCCTAGAAGTTTAGCAGCTTTAGATGTCCATGTTGGCACAACAAAGACAAGACACGTGCTTAAGGAATTAGAAACACATTCTACCCAACATAAAACAGAAATTGGCAATAGGCAAAAAGAGGAAGTGAAACAGCAGAGATACTGTCAAACTAAGAACAGTGACGTGGACCCTAAGGAGGCAGCTAGCTAAGGGCCATTGAGGCCTGGATGCTCAAGGGGAAGGTCAGTGCACCTAAACCCAGCTGAAGACAGGAAACGGCAGATTTTAGAATACAAGTAATAATAATTATAAGACATAAGGTAGTTGTCCTCAAAATAACTTATTCTGAGCCACATGACTACCCAACTGAAAGCCCTTTGTAAAAGTTGACCCGCCCAGGAGCTCTAACTCTAGGGAGGGCCATTCCCAGCCAATGAAGGCAAGAATAAAAGGTCCTATGAGTTACTGTAGTCCTTGCAGGAATTAGTATTTGTTCAGGTGCCCTTTTAAACTCTCACTGGTAGGATATTTTCAGGTTTTCTACATTATGTCTGATAATATTTATGTGGTCTAAATTCCTTTCATGTAAAAATGATAATTAACATTTATCATCAATGTATAGGAATTCTGGGTGTATTTTGTGGGATCAATATTCATACAGAAAAAGCTGAGCCTAATTAGGTATTTGAAAAGGCAGGCAAGGGGCCAGTGTTGCAGAGACAGGAAGGGAATAAAGTTGGTTCTGTTACATCTTTAAATTATTCTTGTCCTTTACTGCTTTTCCTAACAGTCTGTTTTCTTACCTTACTTAAATCCTTAATACTGCTTTACATCTCTAAACACAAATGTGATTCTATTTTCTCAAAGCTGTACTCTTGATTTGATACATTAATAAACTTTTGATTAGCTTACTCGTCTCAAAAAAGCCTCATTGTGTATTTTCTTTCATAAATCATTACGTACTTTAAATGTTGATTGATGTTGTAATACTGTACTTTATTTTTAACACAAAAACTTGGCCAGACAGCAACAAAATTTGCCAGGAGAAACAATTTTGAAAAAGACAGATTGGATTTTGTAGCAAAGAACATGCACAGAAACGTGAATTGTAAAGGCAAAATATGATTTTCTTTCAGGGTATCTGAAGGCTCACGATTAGCTGAAACACAGTTTCAACATCTAAACAATATAAGGAAACTCATTTTAAAAACTGGCATTTTATGTAAAATCTTGATTATATCATTGTTCCCCAAGATGAGATGATTCAGTCTGGCTAAACATATGAAAAGAAAATTGTTGTCTGTGACTCCAACATTGAACCAGTAGAGTCTGATTCAGTCCCTCTTCGAATATGCAGTTGTTAATGCTACCTGTGCAACTGTGTTTATGAGTTGAGGATCCTACAGACCTTGTATGAAAAATATGAAAGTAGATACCTTATTAGCAGTAAATATGTAATGAGAAGCAACTGCTGGACTTCACTATTAATGCTGTGTAGAAATCTAGGTAAAAATCCCCTTCTCAGAGAGATTTGCTAAGGAAATGACATAGAGAGACCATACGTTAGTAATTTAAGATAGTGGCACTCCATCTCAGTGCATATGTAGTTCCTGTAGAGACTCAGTCAGGGTTATGCAGCATTCCATGGAGGAAGGGAATTTGAAAAGAAACACAAGTGAGATTTCATGTTGGAAGTGTAAGAACTATTTAAAATTGTAAGAAATAGTTATAACTAACTTCTATACTCCCCTGCAAATAATAATGAGAAGAAACTCTGAGATCATATAGGTACTGTATTTGAATAGATAATGTTGGTTGGCAGAAGGACTTCTGTTATTCTTCTTTTCAGAAATTATTCTTTCAGCATTTCATCTGAAAGTACTCTTTTTCAATAGAGCTGCAAAAATATTTCACATGGCATGGTATATTCTGTTGTTAATTTTTTCAAATTCAATATGTTACTCACTGAGAACGAAATTAGGGAAAACACCTTTCATAATAGCATTCAAAAAAAAAAGCAATACCTAGGAATCAATCTGTTAAAGAAACTAAAAAACCTCTACATTGAAAACTATAGTACTCTGGGAAAAGGATATCAAAAAGAATATCAGAAAATGGAAAAATATTCCTTATTCTTGGGTGGGAAGAACCAGGAAAGTAAAAATGACCATACTTCCAAATTGTTATACAGATTTAATGCAATCTCAATCAAAATAGCAATGGCATATCTCACAAAATTAGAGAAAACAATGTTAAAATTCATTTGGAACCAGAAGAGACCTAGCAAAGCTAAAGCAATTCTGGGAAACAAATGAAAGACAGGGGGCATCACAATTTCTGACTTGAAATTATACTACAAAGCTACAGTGATCAAAACAGCATGGTACTGGCAAAAATATACCTGAAAATCAATGGAAAAAAATAGAAGATGAAGAAAGAACTCCAGACATGCTCAGCCACATGATCTTTGACAAATGAGTCAAACACATTCACTGCAAGAAAGATAACTTCTTTAATAAGTGGTGCTGGTATGGACAGCTATTTTGAAGAAAAAAAGACAATATAATAGTCACTATTGATTTCCTATTGCCTGGTTTTAAAGACCTATAAGGCTCTCATTCTTTTGTTTTGATTTCTTTTATACTATTTTGTCTTGTATTAACTTATTGTGTGCGAAGGTATGGACAACTATTTCAAAGAAAACAAGAGACATTATGGTAGCCACTGTTGATTTCCTATTGTCTTGTCTTGAAGTTCTGTGTTATTTGCATCATTTTACTGTGATCTGTTTTGTTCTGTTCTGTTTTGCTTTGTTTTGTCTTATTCTTTTTAACGTAAAATTTAAAAAAAAAAAAACAAGTGGTGCTGGGAAAATTGGCTTTCCATATGCCAAAGATTAAATCTAGACCCTTATCTTTCTCCATGCACTAAACTAAAATCAAAGTGGATCAAAATCTAAATACTAAAACAGAGATACCAAGTCAGCTGGAAGATAGAATAGGTAGAACTTTTGAAGACATTGGTGTAGGCAAAGACTTTATGAACAAAACCCTGATTGCATAGGAAATATTACAAGAATCAATGACTGAGATCTTATCTTATAAAATGCTTCTGCATAGCAAAACAAGCCATCAACAGAGTGAAAAGACAACTCATAGAGTCAGAAAAAAAATTTTTTTGCCAGATATTCCTCAAAGGACTAGTATCCAGAATACAAAAAGTACTGAAAGAAAATCAGACCCTCCAGAGACCCACATCTGCCTGTGAGGATCAGAAAGCTGCTTCCTGTGGGCAGCCAGCAAGAGCAGGGACCCACAGCCAGGTAAAATGCATGCTCCTGTAGGCCACCATTGGAGGCCCTTGCTTCCTTCAGGCAGCCATCACCCACTTGGAGAATCAGACAAACACCTCTGTGTGCCTGCCACCATCATGGGAGTCCCAGCATAGACACACAGGCTGAGAGAAGCAGCCCCACTTCCATGCATCCCTGGGAAACCCCAGTGTAGCTGCACAGGTCTGGAGAAGCCTGCCCCACACCCTGCTACCTCCATGTAAATCTGGGGTCAGAAGACTCCCAGATGCCTATCCCATCCCCCTACACCACAGAGGGGCAGACAAAGTGAGAAATGCCTGGGGCCCAATAACCAGCTTGTTGGGAGGAACCTAGGAGAATGTCAAAATGAAGGAGCAAAAGGTGGTCTCAGACCTCCAGTCCACACAGAACAAATCTGGGAGATACAGTCATGGAAGAAAATGGAAGTCACACATCTGAAATCTCTGAGAGGATAGCAAATGAAGTAAAGAAACAAATTCATGAGATTGTGAAAACAATCAAATCTGAAATAATGTCTCAGGTAAAAGAAATCACAATGAAAGAATTGCTCAGCATACCTAAAGAAGACATAGATTAAAAAAGAGGAGCATAAGAAAATTATGGAAGCCTTGAATGAATACTATAGAAATGCATGAAACAGATTCAAAGAGATACCCAGGAAATTAAAAAGTCAACTGAAAGCTGGCAAAACTGCTTGAAAGAGACTGAAGATAGGTTTTCAAACCTTGAAGACAAGATTGCAGCTAGAGATCATGAAAGGAAAGATCTCTTAAAAATAACAAGGAATCATAAAATAATAATTCAATGGTTGCAAGATGATAGAACCATGTGATAGGTATCAGTGAAGAAACAGGGGTCAACATAAATGAAATTAAAAGCCTATTTACAGAAACAATAGCAGGAAACTTCCCAAACATAGGAAAAGGATCTGGCATACAGATAAGTGAGGCATATAAGACTCCAACTAACCATAACCAAAGTAAATCTACACCCAGAAATACAATAATCAAGATCCCAGAAATTCAGCACAAGAAGAGAATATTAAAAGATGGTAGAGAAGAGAGACAGATCACCTATAAAGGAAAACCAGTCAGAATCACAGCAGACTTTACAACACAAACCATCAAGTCAAGAAGAGCTTGGAGTGAAATGTTCCAAATTCTGAAAGAAAACAGCTTCCAACCCAGACTGATGAGTTTTAAAATTGATGGAAAAATAAGATACATCCATGATAAAGAACAACTGAAGGAACTCATGACCACCAAACCAATGCTACAGAGAGTGCTACAAGATATCCTAGAGAGAGATAAAAATGACCATGGTTCCAGAACAGCACAGAGGAGCATCGCCAAACAAGACAGGCAATTGAATGAAGGAGAAAAGTGGAGGACCAACAACAGGAGGATAGCAGGGCAGAGACAAACCAATGTAAGCTGGTTGTAACCATGTAGATGGCCTCAATTCAGGAATAAAAACAAACACAGGGAGAGTGGATCAAGAAACAATATCCATCAATATACTGTATACAAGAAACACATTTAGCTGGAAAGGAAATTCATAGACTGAAAATCAAAGGCGAGAAAGCAATAGTTCCATGTGACAGGAGACCAGAAAAAAAAAACAAGGGTAACTTGCCCATCGACCACAGAATGGATAAGAAAAATATGGTATTTTTATGCAGTGGAAAGCTACCCAGCTATAAAGTAGAATAATCTCGAGGCTCTTGTAGGTGAATGGATGCACCTGGAAATCATGTTCATGGGAGAAACAGTTTCAACTCATATGGGTGAACCCTAGCATAAAAAACAGAAGGAGTTAATGGGCTCCAAAAGCATAATAGATATTGTAAAAATGACAGGCAAAGAAACATCTGGGAGGGAAAGGTGGAAACTACTGTTAATTTCTTATTGTCTTGTCTCGAACTCTTGTTTTGTTTTCACAATTTTGTTAGGTTTGTTAGGTCTTGTTTTGTTAGATTTTACTGTGTCTGATGGTATGGGCAGCTATTTTGAACATAATGGGATGTATTATGGCAATTGTGGTTGGTTTCCTATTATCTTGTTTTGAAGTCTTATAATGCTTTCATTTGTTTGTTTAATTGGTTTTATTCTGTTTTGTTTTGTTTGATTTTATTATGTGTGAGGGTATAGATAGCTATTTTGAAGAAAACAAGACATTATGGTAACCATTGCTGATTTCCTATCATGTTTTGAAGTCCTATAATGCTTTTATTCTTTTGCTTTGATTGGCTCTATTCTGTTGTGTTTTATTTGATTTTATTATGTGTGATAGTACAGTCAACTATTTTGAAGAAAACAAAATATTATAGTAATCATTATTCATTTCCTGCTATCTGGTTTTGAAGTCCTGTAATACTTTAATTCTTTTGATTGGTTTTATACTATTTTGTTACGTTTGATATTATTGTGTGTGAAGGTATGCTCAACTATTTTGAAGAAAATGAGAGCCATTATGGTAGCCACTGTTGATATCTTTCTTGTTTTAAATCTTCTGCTGCTTGCATTGTTCTGTTCTGATTTTCTTTGTTCTTTTTTGTTTTATCTCTTTAAAATAAAAAAATATTTCAAATCAGACCCTCCAAATTTAAAGACCCAATCCAAAAATGGGCATCTGAAATGAATAGACACTTCTCAGATGAAGAAATAGAAATGGCAAATAAATATATGAAAAAATATTCAACATCCGTGGATGTTCAAGAGATGCAAATAATCTCACTCCAGAACGAATGGCCATTATCAAGAAATCAACCAATAACAAATGCTAGCGGGGCTCTGGGGAAAAAGGAATCCTACTTGCCTGTTGGTGGGAGCTAGACTGGTGCAACCACTGTGGAATCAGTGTGGAGATTCCTCAACAGGCTAAAACTAGGGGTTCTATTTTACCCAACTGTTTCCCTTCTTGGTATCTTCCCACAAGAATTGAAAACATCACACCACAGTGGTATATGCACAGAGATGTTTGTAGTGGCACACTTTGTAACAGCCAACTGTTAGAAATATTTCAAATGCCCATTAACCATTGAATGAATAAAGCAAATGTGGGGTTTTTAAATAAAATGGAGTACTACTCTGCCATAAAGAAGGATACGCTTGAGATATTTTTAGCTAAGTGGATGCAACTTGAGGCCATACTCTTAAATAAATTGGGCATACAAGTTTAAATAACACATTGTTTCTCTGGTGTGATAAACCAGAAGTATAAATAAGGACCAAAATATATAATAGGTCTTGAGAAATGTGAAGAAAATGTTCAAATGAGAACAAAGGAGGTGGAGAGGGAAAGGAAAGATGAGACAAGAGAAAAAAAAAGAGAATAGAAGGAAAAAATGGAAACAAAGATCTTGTAAATAAGGAGAAGAAGAGTTGAAGGAAGGGAATGGGCAAAAAAGGAGGAGGATATATCATGTACAGGTGCAAATTCCCTATGAAGAATGTGGTAATTATGTATAGCTATAATGTACCAATTTTTTAAAAATGAATTTAAAACACTACTATATAAAGTAGATAAGAAGTACCTTTCAATAACTGTATTCTGAACTTGATAAAACTTCAGAATTTGCATGGAAATGTTACTAAAGAGAAAATACACACTTGTATAAACCTAGACTATAGCTGAACCACTAAAAGATAATATATATATATATGGATATTTTTCCTCTTTTCCTTGTTTTCTGCCACCATCCTTGAGATAAATTGCTGCTGAACTGAAAAATGATTGGATGAGTTAAAACAGAAAGTACAAGATAGTTATTTTATTCAAAATAGTGAGGAATTTTAAGGTATGCAAAAGTATTATTATAAGCAATAGAAATACAGTTCTAGCATTCTGAAAATCTTTTGTCTATTTGCTGTCTATACCTGTATTTTCAAGGGTTCCATAACTTATCTTTTTAAAAAAAGTTTAGTGACAGCTTTTAAAAATTTTTATGGGACGAGAATGGAAAATTTCCTTAGAATATTTTCAAAGGAAAATCTAGAAGAAGGTATAAAATGAGTTCCAGTAAAACTTGCTGTAACATGAAGCATAAAAACATGTTTTAAAACTGCAAATATAAAGGAACTTTAAAATGTTTTTCATGGAACTACCTTCATGGTGCTAGATGGTTGAGTTTTTATTTTAAATAGAGACATTCTGTTTTCCAGGACATGATTTATACAAGAAAACATATAATGTCCTGTTGAACATAGGCCAAATACATTCCCAGACGCTTTGTTACCCAAACCTTTTGAGGGATTTCTTTATAGATGTTTTTGGCAGAAGTGGGGATTTTAGAGGAAACATATAAGAAGTACCAGATGCAGTTTTCTGGGTTTTTCTTTTTCAGATGCAGTTTTCTGCATTGCCATAAATGGTTAAAAAGTTATTTGTGAAGATATAACCATCTGGGTTTGCTAGACATTGCCAAAATTTGAATTAAGAAAAAAGCATATATAAATAGATAAAGATTAGCTTTTTTTCAACTTAATTATCACATTTTTAAATAGCTACCTAATATTAATATCTAACTGAGCTATGCTTTCAAAATTGGAGTTTAAAAAAATGCCTCTATGTCTAAAGAAAATATAAATTGTGTAATGGTGAGAATATTTTGAGTCAGCTTTGTGTACTTTCCTTTCTTTCTGGGTGAGTATTTCAGAACATAAATAATTTATTCGTCTTGTCCTCCCCAGAATGGCTGCCTCTGCAGAGAGAATCAGTCATTCTTTTATTTATTTCTCAAACATTCACTGTTTATCTGCTTTTTAGCACTGCAGTGGGCACTGGAGACACAAAGACAAGGGACCGAGGTCTGACCTTGAGAACATTTAGTCAGACAGGAAGGAGTGGAACACAGTCACACTCAAGCAACAGATGGTTTTGAAAGAGAAGTTATCTTTTCTTCTTGATGATGGTAATGCAAAAGGGAAGACAAGGGTCATGAAGAGTGTTCTTGGCCTCACTTGAGTGATGAATCAGTTTGGCTGAACAGTCAGGTAGTTGGGATAAAGCATTGTGGAGAGAAGAAGGAATTCATATAAACCAAGGTGACATACTCTGAAGACCGCCTGTATCGCAGTAACGGTGAGGTGCATGTGTGTGTATTGGTGCGGAGGCTGAGGCAGTGGGTGTGGAAATGGGTCTCTCTATGCACAATGGAGCTGTTAAGCACGGATTAGGAACACAACTTACAACTTGGCCAGAATAATAGTAAAGAAAGAAAAGAAGATGGCTGGAAACCGTAGTGAATGGAAAGGAAAAGTGTTTCTTTCTTTTCCTTTTTAGTTTTTAGTTTTTATTAATTCATGTTGGCAGCACATAATGGTTGCAGTCATTGTGTAGAGTTGGTTCATGGACACAACACATCCCAATTCCTCTTTTCATCCCCCATCCCTCCCGTCTCTCTTCCCTGCCTACATCACTTGATCTCCTTCCCTTTTGAGAAATATCTATCTCCTTACTTCCTGTTATCTATCTGTCTTTTATTTGGCTCATTATTTTTACTTTGGGTTTCACATATAAGAAAAACCAAGCCATACTGTGTGTCTGATTTATTTCACTTAGGATTATGGTCTCAGGGTATTCTGCCATTATCCTACAAATGACTCAAGTTTATCTTACTTTACATTGGAGCAGTGCTCCATTGTATGTAGATACCATAGTTTATTTATCCATTCATCTGTTGATGACATACAGTTGGCTTCCAAAAATTGGTGGTCATGATTTTGGTCATGAATTTGGTTAGGTGCTCTTTATAATGAAAGTTGTTTCATTTCTCCATCAATTTTGAATGATAGTTTTTTTTTTATTGAAAGAGAAAAAAACAGGAAAAAGGTAGAAACATTACAGAATTTCAAGAAAAGAAGATAAACAGTAAGAAATCACTAGTTGATAAATTACATATTGTTCTCTTAGAAATAGTTACTCAAGTTATAAAATTAAAGCACACAAAGTGAACACTCAAGCAGTGAGAGTGCAAACAGATCTGTTCAACAATCCAACAAGAACCTAGAAATATGGTCATCAATCCCACACACCTAAACATACATGCAGCTATATCATTTATAGCGCTTCCTATTTCCTCTTTTTTTACAATAGCAATTATACATTTTTAAAATTTTATTTAAAGAGAAGAAAAAGAAAGAAAAACAGAAAAAAGGGTAGCAATAATACAGAATTCTAAAAGAAAGAAAGAAAAAGGAGAATGAGAAAAAGCCCCACTAAGAATTCTGTAATTTATAAATTACATACTGTTATCTTGGATGTAGTTGTTCAAGTTACAAAGTTAAAGGGTACATAGTAAATATTCAAACAGTCAGACTACAAACAGTTCTGCTCAAAGATCCAACAAAGATTCAGCAATATGGTCATCTATTTTACACACTCAAACTTACATGCAGTTATATCCCTTAGCGCACTTTCTTTTCCTCTCTTTTTTTACAATAGCAATTACACATTTTGGTTTTATTATACTTGTAGTTCTTATTTACTTTTTACACTAGAGACACAATATGATATTTATAAATATGATTCTTATTTATTTCACTAATGAGGATAGTCTCAAGTTGTCTCCATTTGCCTATGAAGGCCTTAACATTATCCTTTTTATAGCTGAGTAATATTCCATTGTATAAAAATGCCACATCTTTTTCATCCACTCTGCAGTTGATGGGCATCTTGGTTGTTTCCAGGATTTAGCTATCACAAATTGTGCAGCTATGATCATGGGTGCACACATATTACTGTGATATGAACTTTTCAGTTCTTTGGGGAAAATACCCAGGAGGAGAATAGCTGGATTGAATGGGGCTTCCAATCCTAGTCTTCTGAGAATTCTCCATATGGATTTCCATAATGGTTGCACCAGTCTACATTCCCACCAACAATGGAGCAGTGTTCCTTTTTCCCCGCAGCCTCACCAACATTTGTTATCAGCTGATTTCTTGATGGCAGCTATTCTTTCTGGAGTAAGGTGAAATCTCAATGCTGTTTTAATTTGCATTTGAATGATAGTTTCTGAAGGATATGTTAGTCTGGGTTGGAAATTGTTTTCTTTTAGGAATTGAAACATGTCACTTCCCACTTTCCTGGTCTTTATGGGTTGTGCTGAGAAGTCTGCTGTAATTCTAATGGGTTTTCCTTTATAAGTGATTCATTACCCTTCTCTAACCCATTTTAAGATCCTTTTATGGTGATGAAATTCTGCAATTGTGATGGAGAATTCTCAGAAGACTAGGATTGGAAGCTTCATTCTATCCAGCTTTTCCCATCCTGGGTATTTTCCCAGAAGAACTGAAAAGTTCATATCACAGTGATATATGTGCACCCAGGTTCACAGGAGCACAATTTGTACTAGCTAAATCTTGGAAACAACTAAGATGCCCATCAACCGCAGAGCGGATGAAAAAGATGTGATATTTTTATGCAAGGGAATATTGCTCGGCTGTGAAAGGGGATGATCTTGAGGCCTTCATAGGTAAATGGATACAACTTGAGACTATCTTCATTAGTGAAATAAGTAAGAATCATATTTATAAATATCACATTGTATCTCTAGTGTAAAAAGTAATAAGAACTATAAGAGTAACAAAACCCCAAATGTGTAATTGCTATTGTAACAAAGAGGAAAAGAAAGTGCTCTAAGGGATTGAACTGCATGTATGTTTGAGTGTGTAAAATAGATGAGCATATTGCTGAATCTTTGTTGAATTGTTGAGCAGAACTATTAGCAGTCTCACTGTTGAATGCCTACTATGTATCCTTTAATTTTGTGAGCAACTATGTCCAGGATGACAATATGTAATTTATCAACCAGTGATTTCTTAGGGCTTTTTTTCCCTTGTTTCTCCTTTTTTCCTTTGGAATTCTGTATCATTGCTACTCTTTTTTCTGTTTTGTTTCTTTTTTCTCTTTAAATAAAATTTAAAAAAAAGAAAACTGAATTCATGTCATTTGCGGGAAAAATGGACAGATCTTGAAATCACAATGTTTAGTGAAATAAGTCAGACACAGAAAATTAAATATTGCATTGTTTCTGTTTATATAAAAACCCAAAATATAAATAAATTAAGAAATAAAATAAAGAAAAATATTGTAAATAAGGGAAAGGGTATGGGATAGGGACATGGGGAAGGAGTGAAAATTTTAAATACATATATGTTATATATAATATATGTTATCTATAATATATGTGGCAAGTCTGAACTGAGATGTGTCATAAAATAAATCCACATAACTTTAGAATCTTAGTATGTAGCTAGGAGTCTTGGCATGTGCCTGTAATCCCAGTACTTTGGAGGCCAAGACTGGAGGCTCACCACGAGTTCAAGTCCAGCTTTGTCTACATAAGCAAGTTCAAGACCAGCCTGAACTATATAGCAAGACCCTGTCTCAAAACAAACAAACAAAAACAAAAGTCTTAGCATGATTATTTTTTAAAGAGCTAATTGTTTTAATAATTTTTACTATGATTATATGTTAGCAATTTAATAATCTTTGATGACAACACTCATTCCAAACATTTTCTAATCAGAATGATCCAACTGACAACACTTATTTCTCATCATCAATGGCTTTTAACACATTAATTCTTTTCATTTTAATAGTTTGGATATGAAAAATTGTATCAAAGGAAAACAAGCATTAAATGTAATTTTCTAAAAATCTGTAAAAGATCACTGGGAATCTTATCAGATTAAAACAATGTACTGAAGCTTTTCTTTTAAATTAAAATTT
>PVLA01016905.1:0-19141 GCA_004027455.1 Hydrochoerus hydrochaeris
TTTAGATTGCTTGTACCTCTGTGGCAATAAAAATTCTTCAACATTAAAAATATAATGTGTTACCACTCCAAAACATAAATGATAGCACAAAAATAAATATTCTCCCTTTCTGCTGCTGTTCCTACTCTCCTTTCAAGCATAAACAACCTAACAACTAACAAGTAATACATCTCATAGTTTTCCTTCTGGCTCCATTTCTTGCAGCCATATTGACCTTTGGCCTGTTCCTCAGACATGTCAAGTTCACATCTGTCTGTGAGAACTTTGTACTTGATGTTATCTGAAATATTTTTGGGGAAATCATTCATACCTCTTTAAACTTTACCCCAATTCTGACCATCTCATGTGGAAATAGTCACATCTGTTACTCTTTAAGCCCAGATTGATTTTTTTATATCATCTATTACTGTGTGACACTGACACCCAAACATACATCTGTAGTGTGTTTGTGTGTGTGTGTATGCATATGTGTGTTTAAGACTTTAAAACAAAATAAATTACCTTACAGTTCAGAAGAACAGTATTAGCAAGCTAAACAACTCAGGGTGCGGTCATGAACACATTGCTTTCTGGTCTTTGTTTCTTGGCTTGTGGACTCCTGCTTTCATGGTCCAAGGAGGGTCTGGCTACTGAGAACCTTGTGGAGGATTTTTGTGTCATCTGCATGCTGTTTCTTTTACTTGCAAGCAGAATGCAAGTGTTGTGGGGTCATGGTGGGTTTCCCTCGGATTCCAAAGGAAGGTCTTAGAGGCCAGGAAAGAAGCTCCAGAGAGGACTCTTTGGGAAGCTGTTGGAGTGAACTCAAAGATACAGTGACAATCTGAAGCTGTCAGTGGTGCCAAGGATGTGGAATGTCTCCTGCAGAAAGCTGCAGGCCTGAGTGACACCAGTCCAAGTGAGATGCTGTTTGGATTTCTACCAGCAAGGCTATAGGTCAGAGGCTGCTTAAGCCCTCTAGAATTCACCTCTCATCACCACATGCCCCATGCCCCACCACCCATCCCATGCCCACGTGCCCCGTGCCTTGGATACTGGACATGCAGTCAGAGCATTTAAGGCTTACTCTGCAAGGTTTCTATCTTGCTTTCATGTGATTCTTTCCTACTGTATAGTCATCTATTTTGCAATGGAAGTATTTTCCTTATGCCCTTCTCCTTTGGGATTCTGTGTCTTGTAAATGATTTTTGAGGTTTATAGCCAAGGTTTTGATTTGAGAATTAGAGGAGACATTGATTTGAGAAACAATGGATTGTTGAGACTTTTGGGTTACTATGTTGTCTGTGTACATGGCATAGTTGTAACATGTTTGTTAACAATATTAAGCTATTATTGTATCTATTTGGTGACTGGTTATGATTTAGGATAGTGTGTTTGAGTTGACTAGGGGTCAGTTTTAATGGTTAATGTGATATGTCAGCTTGATGGGATTAAGAAATGCTGCTCTACGGGATAAATAAAGCACATTTCTGGGTGTGTCTGGGTGGGTCATGAAGGAGTTTCCTTGAATAGTATATGTGGTCCTTGGCTACTTTCTCTCTGGTACTGTAATCATGTTCTGCTCCTGGTCACTATGAATTGCATGGCTTTACTTTATCACATTGTGTCACAATGATGTCTCTGTCTCAGAGTCATACATTTGACATGTATGGTTTGATTACCCTTTTAAAATGAACCAAATGAATTCTCTCCTTTAAATTGTGGTTTTCTAAAAATAAATAAATAAATTAATTTTTAAAATTGTGGTTTTCTGGTATTGTTTTCCAGTGATGAGAATGCTAACTAATATATGGGGCATTTTTTCATAAGCTTATTTTTCATCTATATATTTTCATTTGAGAGGTATGCGTTAAGTTCATTTTCTCATTTCTTAATCAGGTTTTTACTTATTAACAGCTCTTTGTGTATTTTGGAAAATAGTTGTGATAAAATATGCATTTTTCAAATATTATCTCCTAGTCTGTGACTTTTCTATTTTTTTTTTTGATGGTGTGTTTTTGTGGACCAGATAATTTTAACTACTTATCAATTATTTTTTCAATGGATTTTGCCTGTGTAACTGAGCCTGAAAAGTCATTATCACATCCCAGACCATCTAGATTTTACTGAAGAAATGCAGGGTGTGTGGTTATTGTCTGCCAGGGTCTGACTGAAGAATGCAATAGTTGTTATGATGTGAAGCTGTGGTTGTTGGCATTATAAACTTATGATTATATATCTTTAACAGATTTGAAAGCATAAGAGGATGGGGAAGAGGTTATCACTGGCCTCTGGCCCTCTAGGATGGTGGTGGTTTAGATTCCTTCACCCTCCTCTTCCCTCCAACCTTCTCTGTACCTACCTGCTTCATTCCTTTCCCTTCCTTTCTTTCCCTTCCTCCACCTCCCCTCTGCTTCTTTTCTCTTTCCCTTCCTCTTCCTCTGCCATTTCCTCTTCTCTCTTCTTCTCCCCTCCTCCTCTCCCCATGTCTTCCTATTCCTTCCTCTTTGTCCCTGCGATGTGAGCAGCTAGTCAATATTGAAAACTTAGGACCAGTAATGAGTTACAGGTACAGAAGTTAAGAATGGAAAATGGTTGATTTGTGAGGAGAACAAACCTGAAGGCAGAAAAAGCCATCCTGTAGAGAAAGCTGGGGGTCCAGAAAAACAGTGAGAGCACAGAGCACTTGTCCCTGGTTTCTTTTATTAGGGTTATGATCTCTTCTTACCAGGTAGATATCTGCCACTTGTCACAGTCTGATTGGTTCCTGGGCTGTCTTTGGATGTGTCTCAGGTCACAAGACCCTCACCCAGGCATCTTTGCCTATGAGAGCATTTCTTTCAGTGGGCTTTGACTTCTTCTTGCTCTTTTGTCCTTGTCCCCTTTGCCCATGTGCATAGTCCTTTCAGTGGGTATAGTTTGACTTCTTCCTGCCCTTTTGTCCTGTCAGGGCCTGATCTGTGGGATGCATAGGTTGGTTGGGAGGAGATTTTAAGAAGGTAGCTTAAAGTTAGTGATGAAGAAGGGGATATGTGGGTGCCTAAGAGTTTCCTTTATATTAGGTCACCATTCATTTCCTCCTTTGTATTCTATTGGAGGTGAGGGTTTATCCTGGTTTCTTTGCTTCCTCAATGCTTTGTCTTTCAACATTTCCCCTAGTTAAATGTTATAGCAGAGAGCATTCCTTTCTTGTAAATTCTTACACTATTTGCTGTATCTGGTGCCTTTCTATACCTGGTTTATTCTTCTTTACCTTTGTCATTTTTATCACCCCTAAAGGAATTGCTCTATTAAAATTTTATCTCCTTTACGTAGAATTAGCCAGGGAATCTAACTTCAGAGGCAAAATCCACTTCTTTGTAAGATTTTCTAGTAATTTCTTTATTGAACATAATGAGGCCTTTATGTTATTCTTTCCACACTTACTGATCCCTATTTATGTAATCTAACTGCTTTGGATATAGCTTGCAGCACCATATTGACTGTTAGTGGTGAGCATGGGCATCATTTCATTTCTGATCATAGAGGATTTGATATCTATATCTTTGTGCATGATGTTGATTGCAGATTTTAATTATTTGGATCTAGCTGCTTCTTATTCATTGCTTATTTTTTCTGAAAAATTTTTTGCAATAGTTTTTCTTTATGTATTAAGATATTCAACTTTTTCCTTCGATTTGTTAAGGTTTTATATTATTGTGATCAATTTTCATATATGGAGTCACCCTTGCATCACAGGTTTAGATCCTATAAAGTGATAAAGTAATAGTCTTTTAGTGTTTTGCTGAACTGCATCTACCAATATTTTGTCAAATATCTGTATAGCAATACTTATCAGGAGCATTTGTTGGTGGTTTTCTTTTTCTGTCTCTGTCTCTTTTAAGAATCAGAGTAATGCTAGCCACACAGGCTGAGTTTGGAAATGCTCTTCCTCCCCGACCTCGCCCTTCTTTGTATTTTGCATTCTACCTTATTTATTTTGTTTTATTTTTATCATTACATAGTTGCAACACATAATGATTACATTTATTGTGGGAAGCTGGTACATATGCAAAATATCTTTGTTCTTTTTATATCCATCCTCTCTGCTGTATTTTCTCCCTCCATTGGTCCTCTTCCCACTTGAAAAAGATTTATCTTCCTGTTTCTTATTATCTTTTATTTACTCATGGTTTCTATATATTTGTGGATATTTTCATTTTGTTTATACATCATGTTTCTAATTTTCTTTAGTTGTTTTTTCTCTTTTCATTCATTAAACATATGTGACAAGAAATTTTTAATTCTTTTTCCAGAAATTCCGTATAAACAAAAATTCTGTATTTTTGTTTCTTTTGGTCCAGTGCTTAGAGAACTGTTTCTCTAAGTGTGTCCAGATTCTTTGTGTGTCACGGTATGTATATTTTTGTTTTTGTTGGTATTTCAGCATTTGAAGAATCAACTCTTCGAATCTTGAAATTTGGTTTTCTACGTGGAAAATTTTCTTCATTTATCCTCATGAAAGACACTAGATTTCTCTAAAGCTCTTTTGCATACACATTCGTTTCTGCCCTTTGGAGGCTTGTGTGTAACCTGCCTGTTTGAAGAGGTTTGCTGTCTTATGGACAGCTCCTTTCCCTGTATCTATCTGCAGTAGTTGGTTGGCACTTGAGTGCACAGGAAATAGTGTTGCTAGGGCTCTATCTCATGTTTTTGTTTGGTACTGTGAAGTGGTGTACATTTGTCTTCGTTCTGAGCGACTCTTCCCATACCCTAACTTGGTGTCTATTCCTGTTAATGTATGGATACAAGAAAGACAGAGACTGCTTCTTGGGCAGCCTGGCAAAAGTAAAAGCCTTAAACTTAGAAATTTCAATGTTTCCTTCAGTGGCACTATACAAAATGAAGTATTATGTTGAGAGAGAGCGGAGAGAATCATGAATTTTCCTTTCAAGTTTCCATGTGTTTGTATGTGTACCAGCCTGGGGTGCATGAAACCTGTATGCAATTTGTGTCTGATATTCTCACAGGGGAATTTAGTTCATTTGGTCGCTGTTTGTCTTTTAGGGGAACAAGACCTGTTACACCATCTTGCAGATGTAATTCTCTCTCCTCTCTGTTTTTTTTTTCCTTTTTTGTTTGTTTGTTTTAGATTTCTGGTACTCATACAGTGATTTTTTTTAAAAAAATTATGTCCTAAACAATTTTCATTAACTGTTCTACATTATAAAGTTTGTATATATTTCTCTAAGATATCAGAAATGATTCTCCTTGAAGAAAATCTTTATAATTTATTTCCCAACCCCACTGGGTAAATTTAATATCTTTCTACCATCAGTCTTGTTCTTCCCAGCATTAACTCAAGAAAAATAGCTTTGACAAATTTTCAGTTTTCGTGTTTCATTTTAAAATGATTTCACATAAAATTTTTCATATAAAATTTCTTAGTTATTTCTAAGAAGTTGCATTATTTAACAGCTCTTCTCAAACTTTTCTTCTTTTTTGACAATGCATAGAAATTGACATTTCTTATGCAAGAAGGAACACATCTTGCAAACTGTAGAAGAGTTTTGTTGGGCATTAATCCATCACTCCCTATCATGGGCAAGTCATAAAACAGTAGTTTTCAGTTATGTATTTGCAACAGGCATTGTTCTAAGCATTGATGATAGATACAATGAACAGAAAGGAGTACAGTACCTGCCCTGATGAAGTTTACATTCTAGTGAGGGCAACATACAAAAGACACACAAAAAAATTTTTTTTAAATGTGGTTGAGAAGTGATACAAAATGCCCTGATGAAGTTTACATTCTAGTGAGGGCAACATACAAAAGACACACAAAAAAATTTTTTTTAAATGTGGTTGAGAAGTGATACAATTTTAAATTGGTTGGCAAGGAACATCTTATTGTAGAAGTAAAATTGTGTCCAACAATTTTGAGGATGAGAGGGATTCAGTAAGAAATAGTTGAGGATAAAGAAGAACTTTCTCTATTGAAGAAGGTCAGAACACAGAGGTTGAAGCAGTATATAAGCTAGGATGCTCAAGGTACAGTAAGGTTAATGTGGCTGGAGGAAGCCTTGCTCCCGAAGGGCAGGTGGCTGTCTTAGTGCTGTGTTCTCACATAGTATCTCTTATTATGGAGGAGCTAACCCTGTCATAAAGACTCTGCCATCATCATCTAATAACATCCCGAAGGTGCTATCTCCAGATAGCTATCTCCTACAACTCGCGGTATTAGGATATTGCATTGCTTTATATAAATCCGGTAATGCCTTTACTTAAAAACAAGACTCTTAACTGCATGGATATAAGAATCTCAAGTTGTGAGCAGAAAAACTGGGAAGATTCTTCAAAAAATGAAAAACAGAAATTCCATTTCAGCCAGTTATTCCCTTTCTAGGTATCGTCTCAAAGAGGTAAAATTATCATTGTACAGGGATCTATGCATACCTGTACTTACGGCAACACAGTTTATGAAAGCTACATCTTGGAAACAGCATAGATATACGTACATCAATAGATGAACAAGTAGGGAAAATGTGGTATTTGTACATGACACAGTATTACCCTGCCATAAAGAAGGATAAACTTGAAGAATTTCTAGGTAAATGGATGCAATCTGAGAATGTAATGTTGAGTTAAGACAGACACACAAGTTGAAATATCACATGGCTTATCTTTTATGAAAAACTCAAAGGATATATATGCAAGAATAAAATAAAGATAGATAAATAGGAAATGGGGAGAGAGCCTATTCTATTACCTATTACCTATTCTATTATTTCAATAATACCCTAATATATATGATAGTTTCATTTATACTTCTAGTTTCTCTTAGTTTATTAAAAAGCAAGTTTTGTGCTAATATCTGCTTATATTGTCTTTGTAAAGCAAAATCTTTTTTGTTGATATTTGGCGTCTTGAAGATAATGATATACAGAGTATTCACTATGGTTTCTCTTTTGTTTTGTTATAAAATTTTATTTTTTCAAAAAATAAAAACAGAAGAAATAAGAAAGTGACGCTTTATCTGTACAGCAATGGTAACATTAAAAAGGGAAACATAGGTATGGTTTTATGCTAAAATAAGTAATGTTTTGAAATAAAAAAGAAAACTTCTGAAACGTCCATAATCTGGTCTTTTAATTAATAATTTTTTCTCCTCTTCTTTTTTTTAGATATTCTTGGCAGCTCTGTCATTTAGCTACGTTTGCAAGGCACTGGGTGGAATTATTATGAAAACTTCCATCACTCAAATAGAAAGGAGATTCGAAATATCTTCTTCTGTTGCTGGTGTAATTGATGGAGGCTTTGAAATTGGTAACTTTTATTTCTATTTTAATAATCAGGTTTGCAGGGATAAGATGCTATTCATATATGCTCTATACTTCTCATTGTTAACTGGGGTGAATTTGTTCCTCAAAGCTAATCTGCCAATATCTGCAAATATTTTTGATTGTCATAACTTCCAAAGTTGCGTGTGCAGCTGGTACTGAGCTATAGAGGCCAGAGAAGCTGCTCAGCATCACACAGCACAGAATAACACTGAACAGCAAAACACTATTCAGTGTTTGAGATGCTGATAAACCCTGACCTCACACAAACTCATTGCTCTCACGTTGCCACCTTATGAGGCTTTGCATTATCTCTCTCTAAATGCTCCTGTGAAAAGACTGACAGAGAACCATGATTCTTATAATTTAGGGATGAAGGAAGAGCTTTGCATCAACCTACATCAGATTTCTACTATTTTGCTAGTGTTTGAGATAATCTTTACATCTTCTCTTATATTCATGAATTTTAAGTACTATCTCTTCTTATTTTATGAATTTCTGTCTCTATTTGTCACATTTTGTCATGGTGTCACTAAATGCCTGAGAAAACTAACTTAGAGAAGGAAGATCTACTTAGGCTCGGGGTTTCAGAGGTTTCAATTTGTGGTCAGCTAGTTCTACTACTTTTAGGTCTTTCTTTTCTTTCTTTCTTTCTCTTTCTTTCTTTCTTTCTTTCTTTTTTTCTTTCTTGTTTTTCTTTCTTCTTTTTGTACAGGGAATCAAACTCAGGACCTTGCACTTGCCAGATAGGTACTTGTGCCACTGGGCTATTTCTCTGGCCCTGCTTTTTTATGCTTGTTAAAAGGCAAAAACCTCATAGTGGAACTATGCTGTAGAGGAAAGCTACTTATCTCGTGTCAGCTACAAAATAGGACAAGGAAGAGCCCGGGAACTTGTACCAGCAAGTTTCCCTTTTCTCCTTTTGTTCCATCTAGACCACCACCCTGTTGATGGGGTCACTCCCATTTGGGGCTGGTGTTCCCCATTTCTTTGTTGTCTCATGTGCCAATCACAATAGCTCATTATCTCTGCTCAATTTTCTCTACTTTTTCCTTTCTTCTCACTTTTTAATTATTCAGAGGTTAGAGGAACCCTAAAATGTGTCTGTCATGCAGATTGCAAATATTTCCTGGAAGTTTGCTATTGGTATTTAGGCTTTGTTTAAAGCATGCTAAACTGAATTTAAAAAAAAAATAATTAAGACAAAAGACCTACCTCTTCCTTGTTAATTCTGAACCTTTGTGATTCAGATGATAGTGTCCACTATGTACCCTTCACTCTCCCACATTCCACATTTAGTAAAAACATTTGGATTTTAAATTGAGAATGTGATTAACTTTAAAACATAGTTCAGCATACGTCTCCTTCTAGCAAGGCATTTGTTCTTAATATTTTTGTCAAGATTTGAAACTATGTAAAAGAATAATTTGTATGGTGTTATGGTTTCTTTGCTTGCTTCCGATTCTTGAATAGCGTGATTTCAATCTTGTCTTTAGTTATGGAATATTTTTTGGTTAATACTATTTTCCTATGAAAAAAGAATTCATGCCATATTTTCCAATATGGTTGTTGGGAACATGTTTATTTTACTAACACATTCAAGTGATAATTTGGACATGGAATTAAAAATTCAACATATTTTACTAGAACATTTAAGACATTAATGTTATTGTTTTATAACATTCAATGTTGATATTGAATGTGAGAAATCATTACTTGTTTGATTCTCCTACCTTGATATGCATCTCTTTTCTATTCTTGAATCTCAGAAATTTTACTCCCATATGTCTGCAATTGTCTTTTTCTATTTACTGTTTTCTGAAATGGAAAAATGATGCATTGAATGCTTGTCTTTGTCTAGCATAAGAAATTTATTCTGCTTCTATTTTGTCTTTTGAATTTTCTTCTGAAACACCTACAAAATAAATAATAAATTTTCTGAGTTATTAAAATTCTTTTCTTTCTAAACGTATTTTTATTATATTCCAGCAATCTTCTCTGATACTGTCTACTATCTTCTCATTTTAAGTTCTAATTTGTAGGGTTTTCCAATAATTTTTCCAACTCATATTAATTATTATTTTAGTTTTAGTTTTCCAGTCCTGATGCAACAAGGTTTTATACCTCTACAGATAATGACTACATCTTTTTCAATTTCTCTTTTATAAATGTTTAACCCTTATTATTTGTTTGTTTTTGTGTTCAATTGTCTGGTAGATAATTTTGTTGCTTTTCTGACACTATTTTTTCTATCAGCTTTTCAGCAACTTTTGGCTGCTTAGTTCATTGTTACACATCTAGTTCCTGATAGAACAGAATTGTTGTTGACTCCCTCCACTTGGATGTTGTATTTCTTTTAAAAAATTTTTAAAAAATGATACAGAGTTTCAAAACAAAATTATAGGGGATTAACAATGGTTAGTATTGTGTATTGTTATCTTCAAACTAGTTTCTCAGATTACAAGATACAGGCATGAAAAAATCATTGAACAATGAAAGCACAAACTTTTCTTTTGGTGAAATAACAGATTAGTAGTATAATTATCATATATATATGTATATATATATATATATACATACATATATATATATATGAATGATTTGGGGGAAAAGAGAAAAAAAAGAAGGGAAAAGATCATATCTATTTCATTTTTTAACCTAAATAATTTACCAGTAAATTTTAATTAGACTGGCAGCCCTCCTGGAACCCATACATTTTCTAATTTCTCTCTTTTTTTAAATCTGACGTCACTTCTGTCTGTCTGTTTTTTCACTAGTAAATAAAGTTTTCTTAAGGGCAAATGCCACAATTTATTCTTTTTTTGTATTTCTGGCTCTGTACTCCAGACAGGTTTATAACCAGAGTATAAAGAACACTGGGATTGCATGACTAAATGCCTTAATGGATATGTTTCTCTCAGGTCAAGAAGATTTTTCTCCTCTTTTATCTCCTTTTGAATACAATCTAATTAGTTCTGATTCTTCACTAAAATTCTGCTGCACTAACATTACCAAATAATTCAAATGTTTCCTTTAGAATGAAAACTTACTCTATTTTTTAAAAAATCTAAAAACTTATTTTATTTTTTAAATTTATATTAATAATTTAAGTTATATTGTCATTAAAATTTTATATTATTATTAAAATGTCTATTCTAATTATTAATAGTTCTATACAACTTTTCAATGATTGGTTTATTGTAGGTTGAGTCTCACCTCCATTGAGCTATCTAGTCTTAGAGGGAAGGTATCATATTTGTACCCTATTTGCACCCACTTGGGCTTCATTTTTATTGGTCACAGTCACTATTTGCTGGGATGGATCACACCAATATATTTTGTTCTCCTTGTAGGAAATTTGCTTGTGATCGTGTTTGTAAGTTACTTTGGATCTAAACTACACAGACCGAAGCTAATTGGAATCGGCTGTGTCATTATGGGAACTGGAAGTATCCTGACTGCTTTGCCTCATTTCTTCATGGGACGGTAAGTGTTAAACAGCTCTGTGCCATTTCATCCTCATGGTCATGTGCATTAGTAGTACAGCTTTACTTGTATTTCTCTAAAACTAGCAGTTTTGTAATTAGAGAGAAATCCTCAAAATATGTATAGAAATAAGTGTATTTTGGACGTAGTTATCAACTGTTTTATTCATCATAGCTTTTGTATATTTAGATGTGCCTAGCACTAAATATGATCTACAGTTTTCTAGGAAATGAACTCTTTAAGACTCTCTTGATATGACAAATGAAGTCCATGTCTTTGCATGTAAGATTTAAATTACACTCAATAAGACTTTACCACTCAACCTCCTGAAGTGTGGTTTTTCCCACAAACCCCCGAAGTGTGGGTTTTCCCACAAACTCCCTGAATTGTGGCTTTTCCCATAAATGTTCCAAAGAGGCCATTCCTCTTAAGGTCACTGTGTAGGTGGAACTAGAATCAGATTCTTATATGAGATAGAACTTAACATAGCAACTGCTCACATAAGATTGAATCTTAGCTTTCACCTCACAGTTAATGTGAAAATCATCCCAGGTTGGCATGATGCCGCTTCTTTTCATCATCTTGCTCTGCCATGCATGGTTGTGGCCTCATGGTCCTGTGCCAGTGGTGGTTCAGGCAACAGGAGCTAGACTGAGAACAAGAAGTACCAGAAAGAGTACACAAGGCACAAGGCTTAAGAACTGTTTCAGAAACATAACTCCTTCACCAACTTCACAATGGCCACATGTTAGCTTCCTTTTCACACAGGTAGAAAAGGCATTTTTGTCTGTCATGTTCTCAGTGGGTCTGAAAATCAACTTGAATTCCTGCTGACAGAGAGAATGATGGATATTGAGAATAATGAACCATTTCTGCCAGTGATAAGTGCTTACTCCTTGCCAAGTTCAACAGTCACACCTAGTGCTAATATTAATACCTAATATTAACTTCAATATTTCTGCATTTGACTTTTATAAGAGCATTTGTCTTTGAGATACTTCTACTGATTTATAGAGCTAGTTTCATCTTCATTGCTCTGCATAATTGGTGACCACATTTGAAGGTTTCAGATACAAAATCATATCATATTTTTGTATGTGCTAATGTGATAGCCTTGGATGCTTTCCCTCCTTTATTTAATCTATGAAACTTCTGTCCATCACTAAGATTAGTCTCACACATCATGCTTAGAGGAAATCTTGGATCTACCCTCCTACCTACCTCCAGGAAAAACTGATCTTCCTTTTTTTGCCCTATAACAATTTAGGGCCTTGTGTATTAAACTTACATATTTTATCACATGTACTGATAGAGTGTGAGATTCCCTGCACATGTGTGTATATTTCATCTTTTGAAGTGGTGCATAATGCCTGGCATACAGCTTGGCTGCTGTTGAAGATACAGGGAACTTCAGCATTTTTGGATATCGGTATTTGTCCCTAGTTCCACTCAATTTCTGTTAATCTTATTAAATCCTCCTTTGTCAAGTTTAAGTGTATTAGATTTTTTTCTAAGTTTTGAAGAGTTGACTATTAGAGTGTATGTGTCCATCCATGAAAGCAAAGCAGGTTGTAATGAAATGGCATGCTTTATAGATTAAAGCTCTGCTCTAAAACTCTTTTTTAATCATAAACTTTCATAAAGTTCAGATTATGATTATCCTTGCAAATAACTGAGAGGGACAAGACATGACAAGTTACTTTGTATCTTGTCTGGAATATAAACAATTCCAGGATAAGACCAAGGCAACGATTCACTCTGCCCACGAGAGCTTTTTTAGTGGAACTGTCATTCACGTGCATCCACTATTGCTTGCTAAAACACAGGTTGGATAACAGGTATAGAGTCTGGTAATTTGGAAAGGAAAAAGTACAAATAAAGAAAAATTCATCAGGTTTTCTGGAACAAAATTTTTTTTTGTAGATAAGGAAAAATTTAAGCTCCTGGTGTTTTCATAGTTATAGGTATTCTACAGAAGCCCATGGTAATGCATCAGAAAATTCATTATCAGCTTGTTTAGTTAATGAAACTTCATCACTCACTGAAACATCTGAAATAGTGACAAAAGGTAAGGATTAATAGTAATTGTAAAAGAATCTTAAAATTTAAAACTTTATAGCTATAAAAATGATTGTAGTATTATTAGCAAATATTGATTAAATATAAACTGGGAAACACTGGACTTTTACAGATAGACAACATCAAATTGTTGTATACTAAATATAAGGAACTTTTAGAAGTAGACAAAAAGTAAGATTTAAGTAGGAAATTGGTGAAAACATGTGAATTTGAAATTAAGAAGCAAGAAATGATCTAAATATGTACAGAAATTTGCCTCTTGAGAAAAATGTAAAGTAGTACATCATTTGAATATTTTTGATTTATTGTAACACAAATCATAAACTGTAACTATAAACTATATTACCAAAGAGTTTACTATCTATTCAATAGGATAAGAGTAACAAAGGAAAAAGATTAAAGGGAGGAAAATATTTCAAATTTTTAGAATTGTTGGGAGGTTGTAAATTTGTAACTTAATGGAAGTTAATTGTCCATATACAGTAAAGAACAAAAATATTCCTCCTTACTTAACTATTCTATTACTGATTGTTATTCTGCTATCACTGATTAGTTTCATAGCTATAATCAAGTTTGTACACAAAATTTACTTACACTTATTAACAAGTCAACTGTGCTGAACAGAAGTTAAAATTCATAATATTTTGCTATTTAAAAATATATGATTGAAATTGTTATTCAACACAGTACTGTGCATTCATTAGAATTCTTGTGTGAAAGACAAATGAGGGTAAACGCATGGTAAGCTTATCAAAATACAATGTTGGCTGTAAAAGCAGATTTTATTATTAACTGGATATTTAAGTCTAATGTATGTGTGTGTGTGTGTGTGTGTATTACATATATTTTATGCACATCAACATGCTGAAGACATGTAACAAACTTTGGTCATGAATTTTTTTGTGTAGTAGGATTTCACTTCTTTGTTGTTAGTGCTTTTTGCTTGTTTTCTTTTGTTCTTTGTACTTTTCTCTATTTTCAGACTCTACTAACTGAATATGAGTCATTTAAAACTAGGGAAAATCAAACAAAATCACAAGTAGCTAGTGATCTAAAATAGTTAAGTTCACAACAGGAATGTTGCAAGTACTCTTTAAAGTGAAATATTTTCTTGTCTCACAGGTTGTGAGAAGGAATCTGAGTCATACATGTGGATCTATGTCCTGATGGGTAACATGATTCGTGGAATAGGGGAAACTCCTATATCACCCCTGGGAATTTCTTATCTTGATGACTTTGTTAAAAAAGAACAATTCTCTGTATATATAGGTAATGTACAGAAGTGTTAAATTGAATGAGGATTCTCCCTGGCCTACCCTTGAAGTAATAACGCTGGTTTAACTGTTAATTTTTTTAACCTGGAATGATTAGAGAAATGTATAATATTACTTCTAAAATATGTTGAATAACACTGATGAATTCTTGAAATCTGACATATTTGTTTTAAATATTTTAGGTACTTTGAATTCAATAACAATGGTTGGCCCAATTCTAGGCTTTACAATGGGATCTGTGTTTGCTAAAATGTATGTGGACATTGGATATGTAGATCTGAGTAAGTACAATCAGAACAGGTTAGCATTGTAGAATTTCTGAAATACCCAACACAATTATACCATGTAACTGAAACTACTCTTTCAATTATTCCTTTGATTACTGTTTTTCAAATTTACAAGTTGAAAAATGTATTCATAGTCTTAATAAAAATGAAGTACAACTCCTACCGTACTATACTGTTACAACTCAGTGTAGAATGAGAAATTTTAACAAACTTGTTTTAGGGTACTTGACCCAAACAAAACAAACTTAAAATATTGTTCCCTTGGAACTGACTCTATAGTCAAGTAAATTTTAAAATTCAATTGATGGTAAATCTCAGACTGAAGTGCATAACTTAGAGTTTTCTTTGCTAAAGCTAACATGAGGCTGCAGGGCTGACTGATGGCTGGAGTAGTGTGAAAGGCTCCACTGTGCACTTTGGTTTTTGGTCACTTAGTCTGGTCCTGGCAGGGACCTTCGCATATGGGAACATTCAGAACATGCTGTGGAGCAAATCACTGAAGGAATGTTTGCATGAGTGACATCATGACCTTCTTCCATCTCAGAGCACTTTCCTTCATGAATCCAAGGAATAGTGTCCATGATGTGGAAACTTTCTCAAATTCAAGCCCTCTTACTAACAAATATACCTTCAACACATCTGTTTTCATTGATTTTTTCCAATCCAGGGCAAAAGGGTATCCATCTTCAGCTGATCCAGCTGGGTCTTGGACTCCCTCTTCTTGCCTCTTCCAAGATTAACTTTCAAAAATATTTTCCTGATCCATCCTGTATCTATCCTATATCTTCAACTCTCCATTTGTAGCCTCTCATTGTCCTCAGGAAAAACACTCTTATGTCTCTCTTTCCTATCAGTGTATGTATGTATGTATGTATGTATCTATCTATTATCCATTCATCATGACTATTTTAATAAATATATAAAGTAACATAAATATTTTTATTTATTTTTTTATTTAAAGAAAGAAAAGAGAATTTAAAAAACAAAAGAGAAAAAAGGTAGAATAATACAGAATTCAAAAAAATTAACATCATAAAATTGCTAGTTGATACATTATATATTGTCATCTTAAAAATAGTTGTTAAAGTTATGAAATCAAAGCATAAAAAATGGCTAGAAACTCAGACATTGACAGTGCAAACTCTTCTGTTCAATGATCTAATTTAGTATTATGGTCATCTGTCTTACACACTATATATACCGTTATATCCTTTAGAGCACTTTCCTTCCCTTTCACTTTTATAATATCTATTATACTTTATGAATGATTTGTAGAAAATGTTTGAAATAGGTATACATAAATTAGGTTGGTTATGTGATTTTTATATATCTGCAAATAACTTCCTGACTGATTTTCTAGTTTTCCCTTTATCTGCTGAGTCAAGAACTTTGAAAATATTATATAAATAAAAGGTTTTCTTCTCATCTGTCATCTAACTTTCAACTATAATATATATAGCTTCTGTCATTTATGAAATGCAATCATTTTCTACCTAATTTAAGTCTAATGGATATTTTTCTTATGTTATGGCAAAAAGTAAAACAATATTTTATAACAAACTAATAGGAGAATAACAAGAGTTAATTCACTCCATTTATCTTTTAAGAAGTTTCTCAGGATAAAAGATATGGTCATAACGATTTCTCCAGTCGATATTAGCACCAATTTTCCTTTTTAATGAACTAAGCAACACTGATAGTGTTACTGACTTGCATTGTTTCCATTTTCTCTCCTGTCCTGCCTCCTTTTACTTATGTTAGTTCTTTTTTCCTTTTAAACAATTTCTTCCCATTTTACAGTATGTATTGTGTATTTTAGAACTTGTTTACTGTTTCAGTTACTCACATCAGGGAGACAATATGATGTTTACACATGTGAGTCTGATTTATTTTACTTATGAGTATAGTGTCAAATTGTCCCTTTCACCTATGAAAATCTCAATTTTATCCTGCTTTATAGCTAAGTAGTACTCCATTCTATACAAGTTCATCTTTTTTTATCCATTCCCCATTTGATGGGTGTTTGGGTTGTTTCTAAGATTTAGATATTACAAACTGTGCTGGGTAAACATGGTTAATGGATAGTTTTTTTTTTCTTTTCACAACTTCTTGAACATGGGTAAAGGACTTTTTTTAAAACTTGTTAAATTAATATTTTCAGTACTTGCTCCTATTTTTCCTTCTTAGATGTCTTATAAATGCCTAAAACTCTACCACTAAAAATCTAGGCTTATTATTTTACTCTTATACCCACTTTATTACATATATTCCAATCTTTGGTGAGTATCCTTAACATAATTATTGACTAAACTTCCTCAGATTTTGTTTGCAAAAGTTTTTGTCTTTCCATTTTCAATAGACAGATTTGAGTCTATAGGATCCTTGATTGACAGATTTTTTTCAGCACTTTAGTGACATTCATTCCACTCTCTTCTTGCCTGAAAATTTCCGAGAGAGAGAGAGAGAGAGAGAGAGAGAGAGAGAGAGAGAGAGAGAGAGATTTCGAGAAATGTCAAGAAAAATTTCAAAATTTCAAGAAAAAAGAGACTGAAAATTTCATGGAGTATAGTTGCTTGGACCTAACCATTTCTTCATTCATATGAGACTCATGGGTTTACAGGTGGAAATTTTAGAAAGTGATTGGATTGTAAAAAAAGCACTGAATTCATTAAGGGATTGATTCCTTAATGGGTTTATAATTTGATGGCATTACTGAGAGGTGATAGAAACACAGGGGAAGACCAATTGAAGATACTGGGTCATAAGGATTAGACCATCAGCACTTAATCAGTTTCTCAGGCTCCACATCTCTGGTTCTCTTCTTTTGCTTCATTACCACTGGGAGGCATCAGTTTAGATCCACTACACCCTTTTGCTATGAAGTTCAGCCTCATCAGAAGCCCAGAGGCCGGGGAGCTGACCATGGACTGTGCACTGCTGTATGAAAAGTTTAATTGTTGGTGGAAGGATAATTTATGGCTACCTATTCTGCCATCCTCCTATTGCCTCATGTATTCTCTCACAATATTTTGACAACTTTAAACTTACCAGCATAGTTCATTTTCACTTGATATATAGCATTAATGTATCACTCATGCATGATTTCAAGAGAAATGTAGCATAAAGAATATGTCTAAAGATAGTTTAGATTTGGAGCCTAACTTTTCTAAGTTGCTTTTAAACTCATATTTTCTTCGTGCATAATTTTCACCAGTTTCAAACTTTGTGTTGACAACAGGGTTGTAAATGCAGGATTCTGGAGTAGGAAGAAGTCCTAGTGACTCTGAGGATTTTCTACAAACTGCTTTAAGTTTTATTACTGCACCTCCTTGTCCTCAGAAGATGACACTGATAGGTGCTTTCAGATGATGATGATTCTTATACTTTCCATGGCTTTAAAGTCACTTTTGGGGGGGGGTTTATTTCAGCAGCATAAGTGCCTGCCTGGCAAGCACAAGGTCATGAGTTCTATCCCTAGAACAAAAAAAAGAAAAATTTAGATGATAAAATATGAAAAGAAGAAAATAACTCCTTACAATTCAGACAGTATAGTTTATCTTTTTCTAGCAAGAAAAACTATCATTATCACTGTTTCCCATCACTTACTTTGTTGAAGAATGATTTTTAATTTTTTTTATTTAAAGAGAAAAAAACAGAAAAAAAGGTAGAAATGTTACACAATTTCAAAAAAAGGATAAACAGTAAGAGATCACTGATTGATAAATTACATATTGTCCTTTTAGAAATAGTTGTTCAAGTTACAAAATTAGAGCATACAAAGTGGACATTCAAGCAGTGAGACTGCAAACATATCTGTTCAACAAAACAACAAGAACTTAGAAGTAGAGTTATCAATCCTATACACTTAAATATTCATAAAGTTATATCTTTTATAGCACTTCCTATTTCCTCTCTTTTTTACAATACCAATTATGCATTTTTTTAAAAAATTTATTTAAAGAGAAAAAAAGCAAAAGAAAAAGGGTAGCAACAATACAGAATTGTAAAAGAAAAAAAGAGAAAAAACACTAAGAAATCACTAGTTGATAAATTATATATTGTCATCTTGGATGTTGTTGTTCAAGTTACAAAATTAAAGGATACATAGTAGCCATTCAAACAGTGAGACTGCAAACAGTTCTGCTCAAAGATCCAACAAAGATTCAGCAATATGGTCATCTATTTTACACACTCAAACATACATGCAGTTATATCCCTTAGAGCACTTTCTTTTTCTCTCTTTTTTACAATAGCAATTACACATTTTGGGTTTTGTTACTCTTATAGTTCTTATTACTTTTTACACTAGAGACACAATGTGATATTTATAAATATGATTCTTATTTATTTCACTAATGAGGATAGTCTTAAGTTTCTCCATTTACCTCAAGATCATCCTTTTTTATAGCTGAGTAATATTCCATTGTGTAAAAACACCACATCTTTTTCATCCACTCTACAGTTGATGGGCATCTTGGTTATTTCCAAGATTTAGCTATTACAAATTGTGCAGCTATGAACATGGATGCACCTATATCACTGTGCTATGAACTTGTCAGTTCTTCTGGGAAAATACCCAGGAGGGGAATAGCTGGATTGAATGGAATTTCCAATCCTAGTCTTTTGAGAATTCTCCATATGGATTTCCATAGTGGTTGCACCAGTCTACATTCCCACCAACAGTGGAGCAGTGTTCCTTTTTCCCCACAGCCTCACCAAC